>PVJI01009325.1:0-66066 GCA_004026765.1 Micronycteris hirsuta
TCCCCAGTTGGGGCCACATGAGAGGCAACCATACATTGCTGTTTCTTTCCCTCTCTCCCTCCCTTCCCCTCTCTCAAAAAATAAAAATAAAATCTTAAAAAAAAAAGTGAAAAACTAGCAGCTATCTGGATGCTCATCAGTGAACATTAGAGTGCACAGTGATGGGGAATACTATGCAGTCATCACCAAGATTTACACATCTCTCTCTCTTACACACACAGACTCTACAATATATTTATGTATTTATTGAATAAAAATGGCAGGACAGTACTAATGATGTGAGCACATTTTTTAAAGAAACTATTTCTTATCTGCTTGTATATGGCTTGATAAACATCTAGAAAGACATACACCAAATAATTTATAGTTGTTACTGCTTTTATGGTAACATTGGGAGTGGTAGAGAGTAAATATTTTCATTTTTATTTTTATATTTCCTTATTGCTATACTTTTTCAAAGTGCATACATAGTGTTTATAATTACAGAAACTGAAACACTTAAAACGAGAGAAAATCAATGCATAATTGATCTTTGAAACAAAGAAACAAAACCTCTGTGGTTCTGGCATGTACCTTGAGAAACCAGCAAAGTGGTCTGAGAAGGGCTGAAATGCCCTGCCCTTGGTGTGGCGTGAACTGAGCAGAAAAGCAACAGAACTTTAAATCCGAGGGTGCAATTTTATTTCCCACCTTGGAGGCATCCACCTGTGGTGATTACCAACAGCCCCTTGCTTTTTGATTAATCATATCCCTTCATTTCCACCGTTTGCTTTCTTCTGAAGCTCCTGCCCCGCCCACGGTAGCAGTCCCAGCCAACTGTGAGTCCTGCGGGCCCCGCAAAGGGCGCCATTGGAGCACCTTTAACTGCACTTCTGCATTTCTCCTGGCCCCTGCTTTCTGGGCTGTGATCAGTGTCTCGGGTCCCTGCCCTCAGGCTCCGGGTGTCACTCTGAATTCCAAGGATATACCAACAGCCCACACCTTCCCATTCTTCCCAATAAAGCTTCTTTGGCACATTACAATGAGCGGCCTGGTGTTGCTGCAGGTTTCCCACATTCTTGTCTTCTTTTCCAGAAATTCCGTGATAGCCATTCTAACAGAGTTGGCTGAGCCCTAGGTTTTCATCAACTTTTTCCAGAGATTCTCCTAACCACATCTGTAAATAAAACACTCCCTCTTTTGCCTCCGGACTATTTTCCATTCCACCTGTCATTTTCCAATAGCATTTCACTTTATCATCTGTGTTGTGGGACAGGCTGAAGGGAGTTCAGGGGGAGATGTATTGTCCAAGACAGTGTTCCCAATCAGCACCTCTCAAGTTTCAGGAAAGCAAGGACCAGGGCATGAACAATTTTTAATACCTTGAATGCCTCATGCAAGGTTCAGCAAAATATGGGCCAGTGGCTAAATCTGACCCACGGCATTTTTTTTTTTTTTTGTCCATAAGGTTTCATTGGCACGTAGCCACACCCCTTCATTTCTGTGTTGTCTGTAGTTGCTTTTGTCCTACAATGGCAGAGTTGGACAGCTGCACCGCAGACCACATGGTCCACGGAGCCTAAAGTAGTTACTCTTTGACTTTTCACAGAAAAAGTTAGCAACCCCTGTCCTAGTGAATTGTGTCAGTTTAGCCACGATAAAGCTGTACAGTCTAATTGAAATGTTTTTCTTTTTCTTTTTCATTTTTTTTACTGTTGCCTGGAGTTACACCAACTCTCGTACTGCTACTGGGTATCTTATGTTAATCAGAGGCTCTGGTTGGCAGTTGTGCAAGTCTTTGTTGAATTTTTTTTAGATGGAAAAACTCATTATTACCTAAGAAAAGGAGTGTGTAGACAGAATGTTCCAACAGATGGATTCCATTGGAGAAAACAGGAAAAAAAAGAAGTCCTTGGTGGTAGAAGCCTTACAGCCACTGAATCAGGAAGTTTTATTGCTGAGGTGATAGGCAGAGATACCAAGAGTAAACACTGGTGTGTTTTTTATGTAGAGGTTATAAGTTCAAAGTCTGTAGCCTATATCTGGCTCTCTGACATGTTTTGCTTCCCTTAATATAGAGCCAATATTTAAAATAATGTCTACATATTGGCCAGCAGCTCAAGTTCGCTGGCTCAGGACCCATTCCTAAGTCCCTTCTCCCTGGCCTGCTCCCACAACAATGACCAAGGAGGTAAATACTTTCCCAGCCTCCTGTGCAGTTATGGTGACCTCATGACCTCTTCTAGCCAATGAGACTTAGGCCAAGTCTGTTAGGGCTTCTTTCCTGGTAAAAAGCTAGCACTGCCTTCTCCCTTCTTCCTTCTTTGAACACAGATACCATGGCTGATTGCCAGCTTTTCCTGATAAGTGGGTGGCTCCAGAGAGACTGAGTCTGCACCCCCACTGGGCAGGTACTAACAGGAGCAATGCAGCAACTGCTCCCCTTTAAACACTGGCTATGGGTGCTCTGGGAGGCCACAGCTGCTCTGAGCCATTTCAACCATTTCTCTAATATTACAGTACCTCTTCCCTCATTGCAAGGAGCTCAGGGGCTGTTGGGTATTGCTGAGAGCTAAGTGGGGCAGCTGCCCAGAGGGCCAGGGTCTCTGGTAAGTGCTGCCTTCCTTCTCCCTCTCTGCAAAGGGATCACACAGTGCTCAGTCGCACTTCGTGGTGAGGGAAGTTTGGATCTCTTAAGATGATTAAAGGATGGAAAACAGGAAGGACAAAATCCACCCACTTGAGTAATCAGAGTATTATTCTTACACGGTTCTAAAGTCTCATGGGAACTTTTTTTAAGGAAAAAAATCTACAGTTTTTTTTTCAGGCATGTATCAATGAGTGTCTCCAAAGGGCTTTAAAAACAAGAATCACCAGCTTTAACAAAGGGAGGGATGGAGGGGCGGGGAGGGGGAGGTAAAAATAGCACTAAGAACATCAGAGACAGTTTGTCTCTAATAAAATTCTACACATTACCTGGTTCCAGAACTCAAAGCTTTCACTAAGCACACACATTATACGTGATGAATTTTGAGAACTGCCCACCACAGTGATTTAGACGAGACGGTGCTATTGTACAGGAAACCTTCCGTATCGATAATGGTAACTCGCCTGCTTTCCTACTGCTCCCTGGATTTACATTCAAAACTGTGAAAGGAGATAGGCAGGGGCTTTGCTCAAGGTGCTGGAATAACCTCAGGACCGAATTAACAACACAGGACGGGATGTAATGGCTCCAACTAATGAAGTGCTATCGCCGAAAAGAAAATCACAAATGCACAGCAACTGAGAAAAAGGCAAAATGCCACCACGACAACCTCAGTCAATATTCTGTTTTGATTGAATCACTAGACGGGTTTTGTCCGAATTCTAAACTTGTTCTGTTTTTAAGTAATGTTGACTTTTATAAATTGAGTGGAGGTGGTGATGAGGGCTTTTCCATTGTTTCTGAATGAACAAGGCAGCTAACCTGCATTTTGTCATAAAGCAACCACATAGAAAGTGAGTCCTTAATCATTATCTTCTCTTTGGCTAACTTGTGTTTCTAGATTCTCTAGCACCTTTGTACAGAAAAATTGTTTATGACTAGTTTCCCCGGGGAAATAACAGTCAATGGGTTTTCCTCCATCAGCTTTGGTTGAACATACGAAACTCTGATTCATGACCCTGATTCTGGAGCCTGTGTTTAAGATGGGGACAACACCGTTCACCGCTGCATTTCTGTCACTTGTACACAGTGATCTGAACTCTCTTTTTTGGAGGACGAAAGAATCTTCTCATTTCTTCTGCTGTAATGCAGTGCTTCAGAGACTTGAATTCCATTCTCATCTGCTGTCCTTGCCTTTCCCAATTCCCTATATGACATAGTTGTCTAGCCAGAAAAAAAATTTAGTTTGCCATTGGCCTTTTTAAAGTATGAGGTAGGAAAGCAATAGCAAAAATCAATGAAACTAAAAGCTAGTTCTTTGAAAAGATCAAGACTGACAATTTTTTAGCTAGACTGATCAAGAAAAACAGGACGAGACACAGATCATCCAATTAAAAACTAGATAAATAAAATGCATCTGATAAAATCTAATATTCATTCATGATAAAGGCTCCCAACCAACTTGGAATAGAAGGGAACTTCCTCGACATGGCGAAGAGAATCTACAAAAAGCCTGCATCTGACACCATACTTAGTGATATGAATGCCTAACGGACTGAATGTTCCCCCTGGGATCAGGACCAGAGCAATGAGGCCCACTTTCCCCGCTTTTACCCAATATCATGTTGGAGGCTCTAGCCTGTGCAAATAGGAAAAAGAAAAACAAAACAAAACAAAAGAAGGACAGTATAAGGTAGAAAATGGGTCCTGATGCTCTGGAGGCTTCTGTCCAGCACAGCCCACAGGGGACACTAGGGCAGAGACTTAACTTTGCCTGCCCAGCATCCTTTGGTCTCCAAAGGGGACCACCCTCCTCCTACTCAATCTCAGTCCTTGTAGATAGAGGGGCTGACTCTATCCCTGGTACAAGAGAGGGAATTTGGCCTTGACCCAGGCCAGGACCATCAGTTTATTTGGTCTTCTTTAGCTACACAGATGATTCATAGAGGTACACATGACCCTTGTGAACTTCATTCTGGAATTTCATTTGAACTGTGGGAAAAAATATAGTCTCTTGCCATTGGAGTTGCTGTGAAGATACAGCTTGAGCCTGGAGCTATGTAAACTATCTTTACTGTCACATACACTCACACAAAAAGTGAGGAGAATGGAGACAATGAGGAAATCCAAGCAGAGACATGGAGACAAAGTCCTGGTACCAGGTGGGGTCTGAGCTTAGTCACCCAGCCAGTCTCAAGGCAGGGGTATTCATGGACTCCTCACGTACCTGGGGCATGGTCTACTCCTTTGCTTCGGCCAATTTTAATTCAGTTTCTGACACTGGCAATGGAAAAAGTCCTGACTAATGGTATTCATGGACTCCTCACATACCTGGGGCATGGTAAACTCCTTTGCTTAGGCCAATTTTAAATCAGTTTCTGACACTGGCAATGGAAAAAGTCCTGACTAATACAGGGACAATGCCATCCCCCAACTTCCACGCCTTGATTTTCATGCTAGTCTTTGCCAGATCTCACCATTACCCTCTTAGAATTCACAAATCATGCTTTTATAATTCCCCTACATGAATGTAACTTGTCATTGAACCAGGACTGTCTGTGTTTTGTTTTCTAGCACACAGTGCCAGTGCCTAGCACACAGTGGGTATTCAACTAACAAAAATTCATGAATGGAGTAATCTACAGATGAATGAATGTTGATGAATGGATAGATCTGTTCAGTATTTTATTAGGGTTTTTAATTCAGCTTCATTGGTCTTTAATTTCCAGGACCATCTTCTTTTTCTCTTTAAAATGTTGACTCTGCCCTTCTCCTATCTATTCACACCTCTCTTGTCCATGATGTCTCAAAATTATAGAAACTGTTACTGAGATTGTAATCACAATATTCTCAGTGTCCTCTGTGAAAAATCATTGTCCTGTAGATGTGGACTTGCTTAAATCAATAATAAGATATACTTTTATTATCTCAACTACCTCTGACTCCAATTTTCTCTTATTTTTATTTTTTTATCCCTTTTACAGGTGATGATTATTTTCTCTGATCACAGAAATGGAGGTAACCTGAGCTGGGGTGGTTCGGCGTTTACCCTGCGGTATTTTCCCAGGGCACACCTGCCCGACAGCAGGTCTGCAGAGCTGCCTGCACAAACCTTTTCCCACTATGCTTGGCTTATTTGAAACTTGCCATTGTCAAGACCTTTAGGTGCTCATACAATTCTGATGGGTCATGTCCCTCATATATACCTTAGTTTATGCTTTCTTTTAATCCAATTTTATTAGCGAAGTCCACTCTTTCTTTTTTTTATAATATTCCTCTTTAGATATATTATCTTTATTTTTATTTTTTATTTTTTCATTTTTAAGAGAAGGGGAGAGAAGGAGAAAGAGAGAAAGAGAAACATCAATGTGTGGTTGCCTCTCATATGGCCCCCACGGGGGACCTGACCCACAACCCAGGCATGTGCCCAGACTGGGAATCAAACCAGTGACCCTTTGGTTCATAGCCTGCGCTCAATCCACTGAGCTACACCAGCCAGGCTAGATGTATTTTCTTTAGATATATTTTGTCCTCTGTCTCCTTCTCTCTCTCTCTCTCTCTCTCTCCCCCTCTCCTCTTACCTCCCTTATAAACTATCTGTCAAGTTATTGTCATTATATAATCAGAATTTCCCTTTTAAGAACCTTTATTTCTTTCATTACTCTGTTCTGTGTTAGTGTATCCATTTTTCTTAATAGGGATATTTTATTTTTTGAAGATTTTATTTATTTACTTTTAGAAAGAGTGGGAGAGAAGGAGAGAGAGAGGGAAATATCAATGTATGGTTGCCTCTCGCATGCCCCCTACTGCCCCACAACCCAGGCATGTGCCCTGACTGGGAATTGAACTGGTGACTATTTGGTTCGCAGCCCGTGCTCAATCCACTGAGCTACACCAACCAGGACAGTGTATCCATTTTTTAAAAAAGTCTACATTTTCTCTGAATCTGAGTTGAAATATTCTCTCCCCAAACTAGGCCACCTGCCTGGCTTCACCCTGTCTGCCCTTCCAACACAGACCAGCAGGGCCGTGTTTTCCCACGGCCGCATCAGCTCAAAGTACCTACTAGCCCCTCTGTGCAGTAACGAGGCCGTTTCCTGCCCCTCGCTCACCTTTCTGATGACGGCAGCACCGTTCAACCCTCCTTCCTCACTGAGTGCGCTCCCCGGAAGTTCCTGTTTTTATGTCAGGTTGGTTTAGAGACAAAGGCCTCCAGTTTTACTGGCCCTCTTCTACTATTTCTCAAGGATCACATTTACAATGAATGTGGAGGTGGGGGGTTTCCAGTTCTCTGAAGTCTTAGACTATTTCCACAAAATTTCAGTTTGCTACATATTCATCAGAACTATGGTAAATTCAATCTTGTTTAAGAAAAACCCAAATGTGTCACATAAAAATGCAAAAATATAAATTCTACATATTTCACAACCATCTCCCAACAGAGAAGATTTCTTAGGTCTCCTGCTTTCATAATTCATGACTAAAATTAAGATATATGACAATTAAATATTTCAACAAACATGTATAAATGCTAAAAACGTCCCTAAATGTATCATCAGGCTTTGTGTGTATGTATCTATTGTGGCATTTATCAGACTCTCCCTTTTATTCGAATCATTTATACAAGAATCCCTTGCCTCCTACACTGAGCCCCTTGAGGCCCATGGAATGAACACAGCAACGTATATGGAAGGTGGAGAAAAACACTTACTTCATGGAACTGAACTTTGGACTCTGCGTAAAAATCAATAGGACACAAAGGAATACACTGTCTGCAGGTACTTTAACATTGTCATCTACACAGAAATATCTAACATATTAAATGTGAATTACTTTAGGCTATTAATTAAAACAGAGCCAAAAAGGCTTCTGCTCAGAAATGCCTGAACGTGTCCTTAAAGCTCAGACTGCCTTTTCTGTGTATTATAATTCAGGCAGGTCTTCCTTGTAGTTAATTGGCATTCAAGGTGATGTATCAGTTCCCCTCTGATGATCCTATGCTAAAAAAACAAAAAAAAAACCAACAACAACAACAAAAAAAAAAACAATGAGTAGCAAAATGTGCCCATTTTTTCTAGTATGTATATCAAAAGGTACCTTAAAGTGCTTCATATTAAATGAGTGTCCCACATAGTGTATAAGTGACATCATATGGTATTTGTTTTCCTCTGGCTGGCTTATTTACCTTGACATAATAATCGCCAGGTCAACAAAACAAGAAAGAAAGAGAGAGAGAAAGAGAGAGAGAGAGAGAGAAAGAAAGAAAGAAAGAAAGAAAGAAAGAAAGAAAGAAAGAGAGAAAGGAAGAAAGAAAGAAATAAAGAAAGATAGATAGATTCCTCCCTGGATCCAAGGGAAGAATCTAATACACGAGGAGCTGCAGAAGCATGCTTTTTGGGATAGACAGTCATCAGAACTCACATGAGCCCTTCTGCAAAAGCATCACCTGGAGCACATGGCATCCCGGAACACAGCCCTGTCACCTCCTGGAACAGGCCCTGCAGTTTAGGAGGGTGTTTTAGATGCTGTCCACTCTCCTCCCCACTGCCTTCTGGGTGCTCCGAGATTTTTCACCAGTGACGGCAGTACCCCCAGGTCCCTGTCTTTTAGCAGAGAATAAAATGATCCCTGTTTATCACTTTGATAAGTTTGTAAAACACGCTGCCGTCTTTGGGATGGAAGCTGCTAAAGAAAGATGTTTTTGTTACAGTTTACAAAACCATTTCCGAAATGTGCTTCTTTGGCCCTTAGAGTCAAGTTCAAAAATAGAAGCCTTATCCAGAGAACTACTGTCACAGAAAGACATTCTCCCCATAATTGGAGGCACACTTTAGTGTGCTGCATTAGACTACTCGGATATTAAATCTATATCCTAAGACTATTTTAATTGACCATAAAAAGGACAATTGAAAACACAGCATTTGATCACTGCACATATAACACTAGTGCCGTAACCACCAAATGAGGCCATTTTGCAGAGAACATTCAGGCCTGAGTTCTGTGGAAGCTGTCCCAGGGTTATATTTCATCATCCAATTTCAAAAAGCAACAGGCTATCCAGTCAGTTGAGGACTCAATGAAAATTTAGACCCTTGCACATCGTGCAAATTTAACATTTGCTTCCATCCACCACCCCTGATGAGGGTGGGGGAGGGAGGGAAAGAGAGTCATTTTACATGTTTTCTAAAGATTAAAATTGTACCTGGCCTGATGCTCACGATGACACCTTTTGGTATCTACTGCAGGATTTAATGATACTATAAATAGTGAGTTAAGCAAATTTGGAGAGTCTGATAAGTGAATTCAGGGGCCATTTAGTAGCAGAGAGCACTGATGTCTAAATGGAGCATGTAACTTCCACATCACTGATCCCCCATGAGCTGCAGATTCCAGGACGGCCGTGCCCCATTCCCCTCCACACCCTGGGAATGACAATGCACGCTGCCTGCCTCGGTTCAGACAAGGCTTCAAGAATGGATGCGTTGCCTTAAAAAAATCATCACAACTTCCATCCCTTCTTTCTTTTAGTTTTTGAAAATATTGTTATTTGTTGAGAAAATCAGACTTGTTAACTATTAGTAAGTGCTTGGGTCCTTTTAGATTAGACCAGTATTGGCAGGAATCATGGTTAAGACACTTGTAGGTGGTTGAGTTGACAAAAACCGACCTATTCTACTATTCACTAGCTGTGAAACAATGGACAATCTGCTTCAAATTGTTAAACTTTAAAATTGCTAAGTAGGCTATTTCCCCCACCCCATAAAATGGGGGCAATAACAGTATTCACCTGTAGACATTATTATGAACATTATATGGATTAAAATATTATGTAGGGCAAATAGTACTCAACACACCTCCTTCATTATTATTACTAATAAAGTTGGCCATGGTAGGGGCCTCGGGGAGGGTGGTGGGATCAGTTGTACCAGGAAGAAACTTGCTCTAGAAGCTAAGCTAGCTTCCGGCAAGAACCTACCAAATCACTGGTAGAAAGGAGGCAGGGGCTAAACTGTCTTCATTTCTCATAGCTCCCTTTCTGCCATCCACTCCCATCCCTGAGCTGACTATGACATTTCTCCTTTCTTTCTTTTTAAAGACTTAATATTTTTATAAATTCATAGCAAAATTTAGAGGAAGGCACAGAGATTTCCCATACTCCCCCAGACACATGCATGGCCTCCCCCATTACATGACCAGCTTAGCTGACCAGAGGAGGACATCTGTTACAACTGAACCTGCACCGACACATCACAATCACCTGAAGCCTGTAGTTTACCTTAGTGTTGGGCATTCTGTGGGTTTGGACAAGTGCATAATGCCTTGTATCTACCAATGCGAGGGGCAGCACTGCCTTTCATGGCCAGAGAGCTTCTCTAACTTGTGCTTTGTCAACTCATAAGCAGACTAACATAAAGTGGGGCATCAACACCCCAGGACTCCCTAGCCCCTCAGGAGGAACTCTGCACATACTGTTTCTCAGTGTTCCCCTTAAGGATTAAGGCCCATGGACCCGCACCCCCATTGGTTACCATCTAACACATACAAGCTTCGCTAGCGTTCCCTTTCCTGGCTCAAGCCCCTACAACTCCACCTGTGTCTCCTTCATCTCCCAAGTAAACTGACTGCCCTTAACCCCTGTGTCAGGGTCTGCTCATGGGGTGCCCCAAGTCAGAGAATTCCCCCCACCCACACCCTGATTCATCACACCAGCTGGTTTTACACCAGCTCCAGCATCTTGTGCCTTGTTTCACATGCTCTGCTGGCCTTGCTGTCAGTCTCTCTTAGACCTGTTTCCTCTGACTTCCTCAGGGACTTATTCACTGGTGACCCTAACAGTTAAGGCCTAGATTTCCACCCTGTTCCCTTTATTACAGCCCTGGGGGTGAGGGTGGGGAGGAGCTGGTATCAGACCCAGAGCGGGAAAGAGCAGCTCTAAGTGCTGAAGAACACATCCACCCCTCTGAGTATCTGCGGATGCTCAGGACGAACCAGCAGCACACACCTCCCAGAAGACCGCAGTACCATGTGCTTCCCCCTCTCTCTTTAGGCCTACCACCTGCCTTTGGGGAAAAAAAAATTAAATTCCAATTCACTTTGAATCAGAAAACACTTCTTAGACAGTTTTGAAGTCCATTTTAAAGTTTGAGTTACATTTCTACTGAGGTTTTATTTTTTTTCAATTAAATTAACATTTACTCAGAGAGCCTCATTCATCAACACAAATAATGAGCTCACCCAGCCCCACCCCCAAATTTTATGTACTTTGAATTAAGACTAAATACAGATTTTACGATGTAGAGATAGCAAATATTTGAAGAGACATACTTTTTAGGCACTACTATCCTTAAATGCACTAACAGAAGACAAAAATTATAGCCAGTTTCTTCCTCCTGGGGACCAATGGCGTATATCCAGCTAAGTACTGGAGATTTAGGGGAGAAGAGGAGGGAAGAAAAGCGGCCCTCCCTGCAGGTAACCATGGTGATGGCAGGGCAGATGCTCGGGAGAGGGCAGGAACAGCTGTCAAATTAGAGCAATGAGAGTTGGGTGGCGCTGGGGGGCTCTGCCATGAGGAGTTGGATTGGGTCATGGTCAAATCATAAATCACTTGCACTTTAGTTTCAGAAGGGGCGTCTGGAAGTCCAAGGAGGCTGGACAAGGCCAGAGCCCTGGAGCTGAGGCTTTAGGACACTGGCTAGTGGGGCAGCTCAAAGCAGGCAGATGGTGAGGAATTTGGTGGCAAAAAGATTCTGGGCCAGGAGCCAGAGGCACATCCAGGCCGTGGGACGAAGGGGACCCGGGCCCACAGATGATGTGCGGCAGCAAGGAAGGGGGTGAGAGGAGGGCGGCATCCGAATGCCCGTATTTACCGGGTACCGCCTGTGTCAATGCTCTCCTCCTCTGTGAAACCTTAGAGCATCTTTGTCGTCTATTTGAGGGTCAGTCCACTTAATGCTGGCCATTTTCCTGTGAGGTGGGCACTGTTACTCTCCCCACTTTACACATGGAGACACAGTCAAAGAGGAGGGAGGATTCACGCAGGATTGTGCTGCCAGCAAGAGGCAACTTCAAGGTTCAGATTTCAGCCTCTGCAGAGCCCCCTCCGTGTCACTTTGTCCTAAAAGAGGTGATGCCAGGGTGCCTCAGACATCAGGGAGCCGGCATAGTTTTGTGATGAGGGAGAAGCGTGATGAAATGAAAGTGATAAAAGTAGTAGTCCTACTCAGCTGAATTGACAAACTTTCCCAGACTCTTCGTTTTCCTCTTTTGGCAGAAGTTTATTTTTCACACAAACCACATTATGCCTCACACCCCGATGAAATGTGTGAATGATTGAAAGTTGCAAAGAGTATCAGTGCTCAGGGAAGCTGTAGAATTCGGTTATAGGGCTCCAAAGTTCTGTTTTGGTTCTGACCTTCTTACGCTTCTCATCAACATGGAATCTCAGGTCCCCTTACCCTGGGGAATACAGCCCAAAATTGATTGGGCTGGCTTTGTTCTGCAGCCAGGCTGAGTCCTGCATCTACATCAACCTTGGCATCTTAACCCTACTGCTAACTTCTGGTAGAGAGCACACCAGGCAGAAAAAATATATATCCTATTTGCTGCCCCACTGGCTGCACAGCTCAGACCTAAATGAACTCATCAGTTAGGAAGCCTGCAGCACCCTTGGCCCTCTGGGTAGGAATAAACGCCCTCACTGTGCTCTGAAGAAGAAGATGGGGCTTTGGAAATCTCATTCTCTAATTCAGTACCCCCCAAACCAAAAGGTAATCCTTTTATACAGTGTGAATCGTACCAGAAATGTGCAGAGAGAAATAACAATGTCACATGATCACCAATAAGCACCACTAAACACCCACATGGCCTGTTTAGTGGTTTGAGAATCAGAGCCTGGGAGCTTTCTTATAGGACAGAACACATTTTCCAGCAGGGATTAGCCTTGAGATTAGAGTTTAATGAAACAATCACTAACACTGGAGGCTTAGGCAAAAGAATCAGCAGACTCCAGGGAGCTCCTGGTTTGTCTGGGGAAGACATTCATCTAATAAACCATGAATAAATAATAGAAAGGAATCTAAAATCTAGAGATGCAGAGGGGCCAAGGGACAAAAGGTAGAGGCTGGATGTATAAAAAGATGCTTTAAAAGCAATTGAATGCTTTGACTTTGCAATAGACATTTATTCCTGGAGAAATGCTGTCATCTGTCCAGAAAGAAGCACACGCAAGGCTGCTCATTGCTCACGGTCAGCCAGGATAGGCCAGGCTGTGCAGTGGTAACGAAGAACTCCAAAGTGTCTGTGACTGGGAACAATGAGGATTTACTTCTTTTCTATGCCCCTTGTCCCATGCAAGTCAGCAGTAGGATTCTGATGATCACAGACACCCAAGGACCTAGGTAACCAAGAGACAGCATCTAATGAAATGGAAGAGAGGACTGGAGAATTGAGTGCCGACACGTATATGCTGTGGCCTGGAAGTGACACAGGCCACTTGCACACACATTTCAGCAGTCAGAGCCAGTGACATGGAGATGGCTAACAGCAAAAAGCTGGGGAAGTATAATCTTCTATCATCTCTTATGGCCAGAAAGTAGAAAAGAGCCAGATATTGGTAAATATTAATACTTCTACAACATATGTAATAGTAAAAATTGGGAATAAATGCCTATCTCCTCATGTGGACATCATGTATAAGTACATCTATTTGAAAGAATATTCTGCAGCAGTTAAAAAGGACTTAAAAATTTAAGTGCAAATTCCAGAAAACTTTGCATAGTAGTATCATATATATCTTACCCATATCACAAACCGCTCTGCATCAATGGCCATACATATGTGTACCTAGATATTCAGAATATGCTCTGGAAGGATGTCCATCCACTAATAATGAACTTACCTCTGTGAGAGGAATATGTTTGCAGGGAGAAAAAGGAGACTTTTGTTTTTCTGAATTATTTAAAATCAAAATGAGCCCATATATAGCCTCTAAACTTTTTTTAATATATGTTTTCAAAGTGCATTCATCTATTGCCCATGGCTATTGGTTGGCTGGGCTTATGCTTACCCGGGGCTCCATGGTCATTCCAGGAAGGTGCACCTTTGACCTCCACAAGCTGCACTAGCCATGCATTGGGCAACCCTGTCTATCTCGAAGGAATGTGCAATACTAGCTGGTCCATTTGGTCTTGCATCTGGCACTTTCTGGGCTGTTTTGAAATGTTAATTCCATAGGAAGTACCTTTTCTCTCAAGTTCTATCTACTCAGCATCCTTAATACCCACAGAGAAATATCCTGGGGAATGTCGAGCTTCCAGATGTGTTCTTGTCCCTTCCACATTTCAAAACTCTCCTCGCCTCTTCCCACCCTTAGTTCCCTTTTCTCAGGATCCTTCTACAAGCTAAAGATAGTAATGATCCAATAGAACCAGGAGCACAGTCAACCCAACAGATATCTATGTTCCCAAATAATGTATTGTCTCAAATTAAGCAAAATAACAACAAACAAACAAAACAAAACAAGACAAAAAACCTTCTAGAACCATATTAGAGAGAAGTAGTAGCATATTTCAGACACATGGCAAGCCGACAGGCAAATGGCCAGAGGCTGGATGGGTTTCCTCCTGCAAACAGGCTGTGCCCATAAGGACCCTCTAATCTTGCTGTAGACCTGGCTTCAGGTACAAACAGAGTGGTTTTACAGGTGAAAATCATGAAAAGTAAGTTGGAACGTCCATACAATGCAATGTCCTTCAGTGATGAAAAAGAAATGAGCAATCAGGGGGCCTGGGGGAAAGGGAGAGGGGTGAGTGGCGCACAGGGGTCTTTAAGGCGGTGGAGCTGCACTGCCTGCCCCACGAGATGGACACAGGCCTCATCCACATGTCCAAACCCCCAGAGTGCACGCCACCAAGAGCGGGCCATTATGTAAACTATGGGCTTTACTTAATAATAATGCATTGATATTGCTGTATTAGTTGTAACAAAAGTACCACACTAATGTGAAATGTTATTAATAGAGGAAGGTATGAGTGGGGGGAGTACGTATATATATGAATTCTCTATATTAGTTGCTCAATTTTCTGTAAACCTAAAAACTGTTCTAAAAATTAAGGCTATGAATTAAAAAAAAAAAACTTGAAGGAGCTAAATTTTTTTAAAAAGAAATTTGGAAAGCTCAGACCATGGTTTGGATTCAAAGATACGTGTCTCCACTTTGAGGGAAATACTCAAAATGCTCTTGAAAAATGGGACTGGAGCAGATCCCAGGCAGACCTGCTGTGGCAGGAAGAACTGAGAACAGAGTCCTAGACAGGGGCCCCTCCTCACACACAGACCCAGAGGTGGCTGGGCTGAGCTCCTCCTCTACTTGGGGACAGAAAATCCACAGGAGGCAGCAGATGTTGTCATGGCTTTGACCTCACCATGAACTTTCTTTTACAGTTTTATAAAACAGATGTTTTGCAAATGTTTTGCAAATGTTTTGCTTTTTGCAATGTTTTGTTTTTCTCTTTCCAAAGAAAAAATATACTGGCTTCTGTCACCCATCCCTGCTAGTAACAGAGAGATGGATGTGTCGAGCGTCTGGACACCTCGTAGCTGAGGCAAGGCCCAGGTTCAAGTTGTGGCATAATTTTGGAGAACTCGCTTCATCTCTCTAACATTTGCTCTAGCTCTATATAACAAGTGGGTTATGATGAAGGAGGAGTTGATGTGGCCCTATGGATGCTAAGCAAGTCTTCCGAGAGCCTCCGTGAGTGGCAAAGGGAGGGGGCACAGGTCACTCTGGCCTTCCTCTCCTCCTCCTAACACATATCTGTGCTTCATTCTGTTTTCTTTTCTGGACTAAACTGTGATGAAAATGCCTTTCAAAGAAGGGATTCCACTGAACTGGGTGATCATCAGATATCCTCTCTGTCTCTAAAATTCTACATTTCAGATTAAGTTACTGACAGACCCACCGAAGGATCTTGGGAGAAAACCTTTACTGGAAGCTATACTAAGTCGAGTGGTGCCCCTGTCCCTTTGCCCAAACCCATGCCCGTCCAGAATCTCAGAATATGACCTTATTTGGAAATAGATCTTTGCAGATGTAATTACATTAAAACAAGGTCATACTAGACTAGGGTCAGCCCTAAATCCAATGCCTAGTGTCCTTATAGAAAGAGAAGACTCATCATCACCAAGCCATGATTACATGAAATGTTAAAGGGAATTATATAAGAAAAAGAAGAAGATCAAAACTATGAATATTAAAATTATAATTAATTCACAACTATCAACAATTGAATCTAAAGAAACAAACTAAGCAAACAAGCAGATCAGAGACAGAATCACAGACATGGGGATCACATGGAGGGTTATGAGCTGGGAGGGGGAAGAGGAAGAATGGGGGAAAAGGCCCAGGGAACAAGAAGCACAAACTGGGAGGTAGAAAATAGATGGGGATGTTAAGAACAGTACAGGAAATGGAGAAGCCAAAGAATTCATATGCATGACCCATGGACATGAACTAAGGGGAAGGGGATGCTGGAGGGAGTGGAGGCACTGGGTAGAGGGGGATGAAGATGGAAAATTAGGACAACACTAATAGCATAATCTATAAAATATTTTTTTTAAAAAAAGAGGAGAGACACACCACAGAGGCAGAGGAGAAACCAACTGGCCATTCGTGAGAAAGCTGACTGCTCCAGACAGTGATGTGCGCAAAATATGGTACAAACACATACTGAATTTCAAAGACAGTACGGAGGAGTAAATACCTCAGTAACTTATTATATTAACCATATATTGAAATAATAATATTTTATATATACTGGATTCAAGCACATCATTAAATGAATTTCATCTGGTTCTTTAAATTTTTTTAATGTGGCTACTAGAAAATTTAAACTTCCTTATGTTTTACATTAAATCTGTATGAGACAGCTCTGCTCCAAGGGATGCACGGTCTCTATACACAGGGTCCGGCAGAAGTGACGCCTGCCTGGGTGTGGTTGGCAGGGTAATAATACGGTGTCATGATCTATAGTTTTAATTTGAACATTTCACCTAAAATGTCGTATGGTGTGCTTGAGTGTGACATTGTTATGATACAGAATTACATGCTTATGATTTTGTAATTAAGGGGCTTTATTTACACCAGACCCTGTATTTTTAGTCACTATTTTGAACATTTTTGTTCAGAGAGTTCTAATTTTTCTTTAGTAGTTTTTTAATTTGTATAACAATTCTCACACACACAGGATTCATTTTGTAACATTCTAATCATTTTGTTATGGTTACCTGTCCTTAAAAATAACTGTCAGATATAAAACAAAATCAACTTCGCTCTTAAGTATTCAGATTATATTATGAAATGCTGTGTGACCTTGGGTAAGTTACTTAGCTTCTCTAGGCCCCAATAGCATCACTTGTAAAATAAGCAGGTCTAGAAACAATCCACAGAACAGTGATTCTCAGCCTCTTCCTTTCTTTTCAATAGATGGGGTGGTTCTGGGAAACTGCCAGCAGCAATAGCAGTTCACTGTGCTAAGGGGGCTGGCTGCCTTTGCTAACTCCCACTTCCCCTGGAAAATCACTGCTATTTGTTTCACAGACTCAGCGAGAAACTTCTAGGGAGGAGTCAAAGTGTAGCAAGTGGAGTCAAAGCCTGTGGGATGTGAGAGCCATGGAGGAAACCCAAGTTCACCTAGTTCAGATGCTGTACGCTCCTCATGGCCCAAAAGGAGGGACAGCCTGCTCGCCAAGCCACCCAGCTGCTCAGGAGCAGGAGGCCGTCTCTGGAAAACACGGACTACTAGTTAAGGAGCTCCATGCTCCGACGGGAGGAGAGGCTGAGGGACACAGATCGCAGGCCAAAGACCACGACGTGTGACTGCACATCCGGATGGAGTGCCCTTCCCCTAGACCACACCTTCCTAGTCTCTGCCTTAATTTACCACGAAGTGTAAAAGGACAAAGGATTTGGAGGGATATGAATTCATAAGGGTGTCTAGGAGAAACCTCAACATCTCCCGATTTAAGTTGAAAGTCATCATTTCGACTTCTCTTCAGAGAGAAGATTAGAGACTCAATAGAAAGCTACTTGCAAAGGCTTTGGGTACCAAACTGTTTCCAAAAATATTTACATGCTTCTGATCCCACTAAAATGTAGATGAGTCATAATGTTCTCTTCTGTTTAGACCTGAGGCATATCAGCGTTCGACAAAGTCATGATTGACAAAGGTTTCTACTTATTAGGAAAGATGCCAAGTTATATTTAGGTGCTTTTTTCTTTTAAATCTCACTCTAAATTGCTTGTCATCTTTTAAAATATCATAATTAGTGCCAGTTAATTTGTGTGCTTAAATATTTTAATGACAGGTGATAATTTTAATGGGAAAAGCAGTTTAGAAGGAAATCACAGTATCCTATGACTTCCAGGAGAGCAGAGAGGAGGGAGAGAGACCAAGCTTACCAGGGACCAAGTCTTATTTGCCTCTTCCTAGCTAACAGGGCTCCGGCAATCTGTATCACCTCTCCAAACCTCAGTGTGTTCATGTATGACACATAGGTAATAAACCTGTCTCATTAAGATGCTTAAGGATTATTCCAGGCTCGTCACTGTGAAGCCCCTATCACAAGTCGTACACTGTAATCATCCATTTCCCTTTCCCTGTGTGCACTGTCCCCTAAAGTGAGACCAAACATATTGAGTCTGGGATCCACAGAAAAAGTTCCCAGGGCAACTGAACTAGGAGAAGCATTTCCCAGAGGCAGTCAGGACTAGAAAACCAGAATCACTGAGAAGATGAGGCAAGGGGTCAAGTCCCAAGGGTAGCAGGGTGTGCAGCTGAGGGATTCAGCATAAGGGAGGAACTATTCATAGATGGAAGGAAAAATGGAGGACAAAGCTCAGAGACCATGACATGGTACTCCCACTGCATATGTGAGACAGTCCACTGAAGACAAGCAGAGCATTTGAAAACTCTTTCCAGGGCCAAACATCCACTAAGTCACTTCTGTCCCCAGGTAGGGCAGGCCAGGAATGGTGGTGTGGGATGGGTTTCAGCCCTGGGGAACTCATGACTCAATAGGGTGTCCTTGCAAACTCAACCTCACCAAGGTGTCCAGTGCCACTGCTGTGGATGCTGTGTGAGGCCGTGGGTTATCCTATTAATAACTCAGGCAGAGGCTCGTGTGATTTAAGTTTTCTAAGCCCCAGTCACTTTGTCCATAAAATGAGGCCCTCACCCCATGACCTTCCTCATAGGGTTGCTGCAAGGATTTAAAGAAATAATGGATGAAAGATTCAGACACAGTGCCTGGACTAGAAAAAGGTCTCAATAGTTGATAATCATGGAGATAAAGATGTTGATTCCATCTTTTGTAGCTTCTCCAAGACCCATCAATTTTGTTCAGACTTCAGACTTCTCACTGTTATGTGCTTCCAAACCTGCTGTAGCTAGCTGACATCAGATGAACCCCTTCCTCCAAGTAACCCAAGTAAGATGTTCTCTGAATTTTGCAAGCATACCTAGACAGAAATATAAAAGGTCAATCAAGGTGGTCTTAAATGGAGGAGTCCACCATGGAAGACTCCAAAGGAAGAAAAACTAAGCGAATGAGTGAATGAACAGTGAGTGAACTACAACACGGCATGGCATTTTGCCAGCAGAAATGAGCATGACACTGATTAGTGGGAAGGCAAAGGTGTAGAGAGCCAAGCAAGAAAAGCACATGAGGAAAGGGGGAAGGAAAAGGTTAAGGAGCTAAACAGATTCCAGGTGAAATGAGTAAATAAATCCCAAGGAAGGCATGAAAATAAGAATTAATCAGGAGTGTGCTGAGCCGTGGCACTGCCAGCCACAATCAGAGGGCTTCTTAATTGCTTGTCAAAGACCAATGCATCCTGGCAAAATGATCCTCAACTAATGCTGGGACTTCTCCCCTCCTAACATGGCTTCATTTATCATGATTAAAAAACAAGTCAAAATTGATTTCTGTTTATTTTATAAAGCAACTCCTAAGGGAACCCTTCTTCCCAGTAGGTTTGATCATTTTAAACTTAGAAGGAGAATACCCTCAGAACATAAAGAACTGGGTTTCATTGGTTTAGAAGGTTAGGGCACAAAAATATGTAAAGTCTATGGGTATTATGAAAAATGGCCATCAAACTTTCACAAATCACCTCAAATACAACAACATGAGCCTTTTAGTTCTTTCTTCTGTTAAAATGGGCAAATTAGAGACAGTTTAATACGGGAAAAATGGCCCAAGCTTTGGAATCAGACAGAGGTGTGTTTGATTATTAGCTCTGTCTCCCAACAGCTGAGCGACCTTGAGCAAATCACTAAAAGAATTCTCTAAGATTTAGCTCAGGAAAAATGGGGTTGTAATACATCTAAGATTTTCTTGGAGGATCAGGGATCCTGTGTGTGAAAGACATCGGCACAGAAAACCTCCTCTATAGATGGAACTGATGGCAATGATGTCCTACCAGGGCAATGAAACCACCCGTTGGATTCTAAATGTCCTCCCTGAGGACAGGACCTGTGTCTGTTCTGCTTTGTTATATCCTGGAAATCAGCACAGGATCTGGCATATCGCTGATGGCCATTTTTTCTATGTAACACTTTCACTGCACCTATTATTATATGCTAAATCCTGTTAGAAGCATATGCCCGTTTGGGGAGCAAAGCCTTCCAGAGCCTAGAGAGCAACGCGCAATCTTACTCATTCTCTGACCCACTCATTCTGGCATTCACCCATGCACTTGCTTGTTCACCAAATATTTATATTTTAATTTGGCACTGCTATCTTGGCCCATTGCCATGATCCTAGAGAAAACACAAGGTCAGCTTGCCCTCAGCTCTGCTCCCTGGCTACCCAAGGATCTCATTTATTCACACACACACACACACACACACACACACATACACACACGCAAATCCTCTGCATTCCACAAAGATTTTGTTAATCAGGTAAATCATATTTGAAGGACTGCAAGGAGATTCCTAATTCGGGGCCTTGCACTGCTTGCAAACAAGCTATGACAAGAATGAGACGATACCAGCAGAAGGTCAACAAACATCCTTTTCTCCTGTACAGACACTTTTACTCCCCAGATTCCAGAGATCATGCTCTCTTTCTGGAAGTGTAATCACAGCCAAAAAAAAAAAAAATCAATACACATCTTACCCATGTGCAACAGTCTTTGAGGGGCATTAATGTCATCTCCAGGTACTGAGAGATGCCCTGCAGCCCTAGGGGCCACCTGGTCACTCTCAGGTGCATATTCTCGACCTGGGAAGGCTCTGTTCTTGGGATTTAGTGCTTAGGACTTTCCTGCTCCATGTGGTTTATGCTTAATCCTCGCAATTAATTCCAAGCCTCCTGCCTGGGGAAGTTTCTGCCGTAGAATTTCTTGGCATTTACCCAACCAGAAAGGAAGTGATTGATGCTTTCCTCCCTCTTCTGCACCAAAGCTGAGGGGCTGGACAGAAATATCACCTGCCTCGGCACTGGCCTCTCCCAGGCTCACCCCCTGACCCCACTCTCTTAATGTCATCCCTCATGTCTCCTTGGGGACATTGCTCCATCAATTACCCTCTTTTTCTCTTCCATCTTCAATGACTTCCTCTCCACTGGCTACTTCCCAGCAGCTTTCAAATATGTTTAAGGCTTATTTATTCTGAGAAACTGAACAAATAAAAAGCCCCTTTTCAATTCTACCCACCTCTGAAGTTATTTCCCTATCTCTTAACTTTCCAGGGCAGCTGAGCTTTCTGATAGAGTTTACTCCCTATCTGTCTTCTCTATTTCATTGCTGGCGTACTCCTCGAACCAGGGCAAACTGCCTTGCAGCCCCATCAATTCGCTGAAACTCTTGCAGTAATGATCATTAATATCCTAGTAAAACTCGGCTCCAGAGTTTATTCTGCTTGGTCTGTGATATTCTGTTTATTCTTATGGTCACTCACTTATTCACATTCTCCATGTGGTGAGCGCCCAGCCAGCTATGCTGTGGATGCGCAAGAGTCTGCCCTCCTGGTTTTTACTATCCATCAGGAATAAAGATATTGGTGTGGGTGGTGAGTACTATGAAAAGGGCAAGTACTGTGGGATTGGGAACCTTCAGAACTGATCAGAGAGTCAGAGAAGGCTTTCCTTTCTGGTGCCATTAGCATTTAAGTGCAATTTAAGAACTCATGCCTAAACAGGACTCAGGAAAAGGTATTCTTGGCACAAGGAGTGGTGGGTGCAAAGGTGTTGGCTGGGGTGGGAAAAAATCGTTAACTTTTTTTTTTAAGCTAGTATAGTTCTGAATGGCATGTTTGGGAAAGTGAACACAGCGTCAAGTTTCTGGGTAAGAGGGAGAGAGAGAGACGTAAAATGGGGCAGGAGAGGTAGAGAAGGGCCAGTGGCTTAGACCTGATAGCTTTGACCTTCATTCTCAAGGCAGTGGGGGGCACTGGTGACACTTCTGGCTTTGAAATCACTTGCACGTACCCGTCACCCAGAATTCCAGGTTCCAGGATAGACTGAAACAAATGAGAATATGTAGAAAGAAAATCCGACTAGTTCTCAATTCTATTTATGCTGAAAATATAACTTCATTTTTCTTAAAGGAGGAGATTATTGGTATATACCTTTGTTGTCAAAGGAATGCTGTGACATAAGAAGTATATTTTGTGCCAGGGTTCAACACAATAACACCCCTTTTTACTACAACATCTTTTAGTACAAAATCATAAGCATGTAATTCTGTAACATAACAGTATCACACTCAAGCACACCATATGACACTTTAGGTGAAATGTTCAATTAAAACTATAAATTATTACACCCATATTATTACCCTACCAACCACACTAAAGCAGGCATTACTTCTGCTGGACCCTGTATTTGGTTTCTGCCCCAGTTCCTGACACAGAGCTCCTAAATCCCTTGGAATTTTCTGGGTGAGGGGAGCATCTTCTGAAAAATGAAGGGTTTTCAGAAACCCTTCTTTTCTAATGAGGCAACTATTGGTGGGCTCCTGCAAAGATTCAGAACAGGGCTGGTCCTAGCTATTGAGAAGACCTAACCATGATAAGAAGCATGACATGTTCAAACTTCACCTCCATTCTCCTGGGAGGGGAGAGAGGCTTGAGATTGAGTTAATACTCAGTCTTATCTATATAATTAAGTGGCCATAAAAATCCATAAAGTATGGGGTCTGAAGATTTTCCAGATTGGTGAACACATCTATGTGCCAGGAGGGTGGCACATCCCAACTCCATGGGGACAGAAGCTCCTGCACCCAGGACACTTCCAGATCTCACCCTCCATATCTCTTCATCTGTCTCCTTTGCAATATACTTATAATAAACCAGTAACTGCAAGTAAAGCATTTCCTTGAGTTCTGAGAGCCATTATAGTAAATTATCAAGCCTGTGAAGGAGTGTGTGGGAACCCTCAATTAACAGTCAAGTCAGACAAAAGTGTAGGTAACCTGGAGACCCACTACTTCTGACTGGCATCTGAAGTGAGGACAGTCTTTTGGGACTTGACGCTTAACCCATGGGGTCTCTGATAACTCTAGGAAGTTAGGGTCAGAATGAATTAAACTACAGGACACCCAGTTATGTCCAGACAGTTGGGAAATTGCTTGGTGTGAAAAACCCCCATATATTTGGTATCAGAAGTTCACACCTAATGATCAGTTGAGACAGGAATGCAGATGTGTCTTACTGCATGACTATCAATTGATGTGAAAATGCTATCAATAATCTATAAGGTCAAACCCACCCACACATTTCACCACGCACATCCATTACCCACCTGCAGGCATCACCTCATTTATTCCTGAGCTCCTAAATTAGAGCTCGTGCTAGATAATAAAATAGACAGGATATTTGTTATCATCAAACAAATATGAAACTGAGCTTTAGATAACATAAGGATTCTGAAAGTTAAGTGCTGTTTTATGGTACCTTTCAATTTAGAAGTGCACTGCAGATAAAACATGGCTTTGGTGTAAACCATTGATGTATTGTGTTGTTAAGATCAATGAATTATTAAAAGGATAATCTTTTAAACACCAAGAAATTGTCTTCTAGTGTACTCTAGGGGCCATGGGTAAATGCATTACACATACAAATTCACCACTGCTGTGGCCATAATTTATACAAACTCCAAAGTACCCACCTAACATGCCAGAGACCTGATCCTCCTCTCACCCACTCAGCGAACACGAGACCCTGTGCACTGAGCATGGAGGAAGGAAGGGGTCGCTGCATCAGCACTCTGTCCTCTCTCCCCGCCACTGACTGCCTCCGCGGCAGGGAGCCACCTCACCTGAGGTGTCTCCCTTTCCTCAGACAGCCCATATCCAAATACTAGCTGAAGGCAAGGGCACTTTATAAAAAAATTTTATTGATTTTTTTTTTGAGAGAGAGAGAGAGAAAGACCAGTTTGTTGTTTTACTTATTCATGCATTCATTGGTTGATTCCTGTATGTGCCCTGACTAGGGATCAAACCCGCAACGCTGGTGTTTCAGGATGATACTTTAACCAACTCGTATACATTTTTTAGTAAACAAGCAATTTGATAAGTAAACACACAAAACTCCAGCTCAGAATCTGCTTCCCAGGGAACCCAACTGAGGCAGGAGTCTGGTCCAGAATCCCAGTCCCAAACCGCTGGAAGCAGCTTTTGTCTTCACTACTCCACACTTTCACCCGTGCCTTGACATCTGCCTGGAATGTCATCCCCAACTTATTCATCGGACCAAATCCAACTCCTTCATCAAGGTCCAGTTCAAATGCGCCATCTCTGTCTCCATTCCTCACAGTCATTTGCTCCTCACTCTGTGTTCTCAGAGCCCTCTGCACTATTAAAATGCTTCTCTTTTCTGTTTGATACACCAGAACCATATAGGAGAATTATACAATAAGCCAGATGTGCTTTTCAATTGTCTAACAGCTCACACTGAAAAAGTAAAAAGAAGCAGGTGGGGTTAATTTTAATATATTTCATTTAACTTTATATAACTCAAAATGATCATTTGAATATGTAAGAATATAAAATCTGTTTGTGAGATTTATTTTTTACAGTTATTTTCCATACTAACTCTTTGAAACACAGTGTGTATTTGCTACTCACAACACATCTCGGTTTAGACCAGCCACACTTCAAGTGCTTAAAAGCCACACACAGCCTCCGTGATAAGTGCTTTAAAAACATAAAGTTTATGTAACCCCAATAAATTCAATAAAATATTTAAAAATATAAAAAAAATAAAATAGACTTAGTCCATGGACTGGCATACAAAGGTGTTTTGCAAGTGTTTGCTAAATGAATGAATGACTGGTGAATGACGAAGGAAGGAAGGAAGGAAGGAAGGAAGGATCAATACAAATTCGTAAATGCACATCTTGGTCACCCGGCCTAAGCCTGGAATTCATTCTTATGTCCCAGCTCCTTGCCATTTTCAGGACCCTCCTCTGCAGGGCAGGGCATCTCCTTCTACCTGCATCCACTCTCCATCAATTCTGTACAGCATCGACAGCTACAGGCACAGGCTTTCAGTGCACACTGCAGAAGACAGCTCTGCCACTTAGTAGCTTCTGAGCTTGGGCAAATTAACCTATTGGGACCTCCTTTTCCTCATGTACAAAATGGGATGGGTAAAAATGGTGCCTAGGGTTGCTATGAAAACCAAATGAGGCATTGCATGCAAATGACTTAGAACATAATAGATGCTCAATAAAAAAGTAGCTAACAAAGTCAAAAATGAGTCTGAAAACATGAGGAAGGGGGAGGTATAAACATATCATGAGTGAGTAATTCTTTCATTCACTCATTTATTCATTACTCATTCACTGAACTAATACTTTGTATATACCTCTGTGGTAGCCATGATCTCTCACTGCAGGGAAAGTATTAATTACTGACCCCAGCTGTCGCTCATAAAGTCCATTGCCATGTTTCTTGCCAAGGCCATTCTTCCACATGCTGTTCCCAGCCACTTGCTGAGTGTAACAAGGATACCAAGGGAGTGGCATTACTGGGGAATTCATGACCTTGGTCAGCTTTGGTCCAGGAACCCCCCAATAGTACTGCTGAACTTCTTAGAACTGCCAAGAATCTCAGGTGCTTCCACCCAGCCTCTCTTCTTTCCCGCTCTCCTTTACCGGAGGTCAGACAGGCATCCTGGTCTGATGTCTCCCAGCCTCTTAGTCCCTTCCTTATTTTCACTCCCAGGAACTTCCCTAACAAGTCCTTTGCAGTTTCCTCCTGTCCTGGTGTCTGCTTTACAGAGGACCTGGACTATCCCAACATCAACATGCCTGGCACTGTTATAGGAAGTGCTGGAAATATGCCAGTGGATAAGGAAGATAAGCCTGCTGCTTTCCATGAAAACTTTGTTCTTATAGGGAAACAGATACAATAAATAACATGAGACAGTGAACTGTGATATAAAGAAAATAATACAGGGTGATGACAGGGAGGTAATCAGGGAAGGGCTCTGGAGGAGGCGGTATTTGAGCTGAGACCTGAATGACAAGAAAGCACCAGTCATGCAGAGATTTGAGGCTGAAGAAACAACACAGGCAAAGGCCCTGGGGCAGTAACAAAGTCCTGCGTATTCAAAGGCCAGTGGGAAGAACAGTGAGGCTGGGTCTTAAAGAATAAAGCAAAGATTGGTTGGAAGTAAGACAGAACACTGGAGAGGAGCCTGATAATTAAAAGGATGCTAAGGAGTTTGGGTTTGAGCCACTTATGATGGGAAAGGAGTGATGTTAAGCCAGAAAGTGACATGAATGTATCTCTGTATTTCAACTTTCAGAACAGGTAAATCCATAGTCCGTAGGGACAGAAGACAGTGCTGATGGCGGCCAGGGGCTGGAGGCAGGAAGTCTGAGGAGCAACTGTGGGGGATGATGACAATGGTTTGGAACTAGATGGAGGTGGTGGTTCCACAACGTTGTGAATATTCTAAATGCCACTGAATTATTCACTCGAAATTGGATAATTTTATGTCATGTACATTTTACCTGAATGAAAAAAACATATCACAGCCAATGAAGTTCAACCTCCTCATCATAGCATAAAGGGCCCCCCATAATTATTATTACCAGCCCCACCTCTGCAACAACCCCCCCACCCCCCGCTCTCTCCCTGGCTTATTAGTCCCCAGCCCCTCGTTCCTTCATGGCGTCCCCCGCCCTCAGAGGCTGGGGCTGCTGTCCGCCTCTGGTTAGTGCATGCGCCCTGGGTTTGTAGAACTTACCCTTTCACTTTCGTTTTCCTCAAATGTGACCCCTATGGGCAGGGCTACTGTGGCCATCCAATCTATAGCATTTCCATCACTTTCCACTCTATTTTATTTTTCTTCCTTGACTTTATCCCTACCTGAATTACATCATTATTTGTTAGTTGACTGCCTCCTCCACCAAAATGTCATTGCTTTGGAGTCTGAACTCTATCCCAACTACTTCCCACCATGAAGAACAACACCTGCACGGCATGTGTACTCATGTGGAATGAAAGAATGGATGGATGAGTGCCTCCAGGCAAAGGACCAGGCTACTTCCTCACACAGGAAGTGATAGATCTGTTTAAGAATGGGGGTGGTGGTGTCTGGTTGCTCTATGCAGACCAGTTTAGGGGACAGCAGGAAGACCAAGGGGAGGTTACTGAAATGGGAATGTTTCAGTGGGAGCAGGTGAAGCAGTGAAAATAAGGTGGCTTGTAGCTTGGAGATGTGTCAGGTGGAAAGAAGGCCAGTGTGCTCAGATGCAGTGATGCGTAACTGAGGTCCAGAGGAGGCCCTATGTGGCCAGACCCCTGCTTGCTGATGGGTGGTGTGCAGTGCCAAATGACTAAAAGCCACCTGCCTTTACAGAGTTGCTTGTAAGGTACAGGACCTGGCTTCCTGGGATCTTGCCTAGAGGAATCAGGGAACAGCCCAGACCTGGCAAGTATACCCAACCCAATTCTAAAATAGAGGTTGATTTTCCGCGTGCCAAAGAGAAAGCCATTTCATCACCTTGGAAATACTTGGTATATTTTATTTCCCCAAGTGTTACTGTCTCAGTCATTTTAGCACTATAACAAATATTACAGACTAGATGGCTTAGATAACAAACATTTATTTCCTATAGCTCTGAATGCTGGGAAATCCATGATCAAGCCACCAATAAATTTGGTGTCTGGTGAGAACCTGTTCTTTTCTTGCCGTGTCCTCACATGGTAAAGAAAGAGATATCTCTCTGGAGTCTCTTCTTTCATAAGAGCATTAATGCCATCACGAGAGCTTTACTTTCATGGCCTAATTACCTCCCAAGGGCCTCACCTCCAAATACCACCACGCTGGGAATGAGGGCTTCAATACATGAATTTTCGGGAATACAAACATTCAATTCATAGCAATTAGCAGCAGAGAAAATTGTTGCTTTATCATAAATGAATCACGTTTGTACATTACCAATTATTAGAAACCCATGACTCATCCAGTCCACATTCCAACTTTGTTTACTTTGCAGTCACTTCATTTTGGAGTGAAGGTTCAGCAAGTTATTAATATCACTTGCTATTTCTTAGGCCACATTAAAATTGCCTGGATCTGCATGGTCTGGCAGAAGTAACACCCACTTGAGTGTGCTTGGTAGGGTAATAGTATGGGTGCAATAATAGTTTTAACTTGAACATTTCCCCTAAAACGTCATATGGGGTGCTTGAGTGCGACATTGTTGTTACAGAATGACATGCTTACGATTTTTTAATAAAAGATTTTGCAGTGAAAATTGTGCTTTATTTGTGCCAGACCCTGTATTTGTGCTTTCCTCCCATTTTAAGTCACATCTGTCAAGACTGCTGATGCCAACACATATGTATTTGTGTGATTCCATAACATATTAAAAACAGACCTTTCCTTTGAATATCTAATTGGCTCTAGTGACTGTGAGGTTCATCTGCTTAGTTTGCTTGTTTGTTTTCAGTCTATGATGACTAATCTACACGGAACTCAGGGATGGAGATTGTCCACAATTAGAATTGCAATGACTTCAATGTCTGGTTTCATTATTTCCCCCTCTCATTCACTGAGGGCACATTTCTTAGACAATTGTCAGGCAAGTATACAGTCAAGTTACTGTTCAGAGCTTGCAAATTTTACAAACTTTATCTTGGAGAGCCAAATGCAGAAATGTGTTTAGCAATTGCTCTATTAAATTCAATATCTGTGAAAAATAATTATCGTATTTGACATTAGTGTAAAATGCCAACATTCTAAATAAAAAAGAGCTGAAGGGTTACTACATCCAAATTCCCAGAACTGCCTGAATGCTTTTAGTAATTTGGAAAACTCAGTCAACATATTGTTGAATTAAAAATAAAATTGCACTGAGCATTTCAATTAGTTGTTTTCCTAGTTATTTTTAATTAAATGCTAAATGACAGAACAACTTGTAGTGGTTTTGTTATACTTTTTAGACTTACACCCCAAACTCTTCTTCGGTGTGTAATAAAGTAATGAGACAATAATTTGTACATTGAAATTACTGTTTTTCCTTTCAAAGTAGACATCTGATGATGTGACTCACTCAAACCAGATTTACTTGCCAAAATATTTATTTGCCAAAAATATTTTTGGTCTCCTCTATGAGAATTATGTTCAGAGAAGGCAACATAACCTTTGAATAAATTTTATGATGAAAACAGTCTTTGTTCATGGAAAGTAGATTTGATTTTTTTTTATATTTTTAAGGATGTTTTTATTTATTTTTTTAATTTTATTTTTTTTGTTCAATTACAGTTATTTGCATCCTCTCCCCTCCCCTCCTCCCTTTCCCTCTAGCCCCACCTACCTCCCCAGGCTCCCTCCTCCCGCTTAGTTCCGTCCATGTGTCCTCTATAGTGATTCCTGAAAACCCTTCTCCCCATTGTCCCCTCCCCCCTCTCCCCTGTCTATTGTTAGACTGTTCTTAATTTCAATGTCTCTGGTTATGTTTTTCTTGCTTTCTGCTTTTGTTGGTTATGATCCGGTTAAAGGTGAGATCATATGGTATTTGTCCCTCACCGCCTGGCTTACTTCACTTAGCATAATGCTCTCCAGTTCCATCCATGCTGTTGCAAAGGGTATAAGCTCCTTCTTCCTTTCTGCTGCGTAGATTTGATTTTTGAAAACAGTCAAATGTCACCCAAAAGTAATCTTGCTGAGTAAGCTGGGTGAGACCAGGGTGCATGGGTGTGCATGCATATATGCTGTGTGTTTTTATGAGAAAGTAATATATATAATAATAATAATAACAGCTAATTCTTACTGAGTGCTTTTTGTGCCTGCCACTGTTCTCAGCAATATATGTGTGCTAATTCATTTAATCTTTATGATCTTTATCATCACCTTAGCAGGAAATAATATTATCATCCCCTTTCACGGAAGAGGCAACTGAAGCACAGAGAGGTTAAGTAACTTGCACAAAGTCACAGAGCTTTGAGCTGTTAGTTATAAATGAGGAGTCAAAACTGTACTAAGTATCATCAGTGCTCTCAGAGCCTTACTTTCTTCAACAACATGATAGGGACAACTTTCCAAGGTTGAATAAAGCCTTAAGAAACATTCATACATACAAGTGTTTGCATTGTTGCTAGCCCATCATAAAAGTTCATATTTTAAAATCACCTCATTCTTGAGTGCATTGCTACTTTGCTTGGTCATATTGGGACCTAAGGTGTGGCCTGTTCATAAGGTCAGGGCCATAAGTATAACCCAAGGTCTGCTCAACCGTGGTCCCTGGTATTTACAACCACAACACACAATTCTCTGTAACACTGATCACTCCTGCTTCTACTAGGACAGTATTTTCTGGTGCAAAAAATGATAACAAGTGTATGAGCAGGTAGGGAAACAATGGATCATTCCTTTTGACATGTGGAATCTTCTGGATAATCCAAGGCATACAACCAATTTAGTATTTTCAACAATGTGTTGAGTTCCTACTATACCAATTTCAAGGGAATCTAAGATGAATGCAGGACAGTTTTTGAGTCTTGGCCTTAAAGAGGTGCCCGCACCTCTATAACATGATTTTCTAAAATGTGTTTTTTATTCTACTTCTTTACAGCTAGGCACTGTGACATATATTTTTTTAAGTGGGAATTGCTGAGTTCCACAAAACCTACTTTTTTTCTTGGAGGACCTCTTTGATATCCAGGAAATTGAGAGTCTCCAAGAGAGAGTTCAGAAATCAGATTTTCCAAATAAGTTCCAGAATGAAACTCACTTCACTCAGAGCCTCTGATAGGGATGGGGTTTAATTAGAGCCATGCTGGATGCTGCCACTAGGGGGCAGTATGAAGCGAGTTCTGAGATAATTCTTTTATTAAATTTATAAAAACAAGTAATAAAAAGCCCTCCTTAGTCACATAAACTTTCTGAGCTTCAGGTGCCTACCTCCAAATGCAGATAAGAACATTTGCCCTGCCAGATTTATGGTTTCTGTGAAGGCTAAAGAGGACAATAAATGCAAGTTTACCTTGCAAACTCCATATTAAGAATGCCACTTATATCACTCTTTGTAAAGAGTGATTTAATCTCATGATGACTCCATGGCTGAGACCTCAGATTCCAATGAGATACTGGAAGAGCTGACCTCAGCCCAGCTCAGTTATTTATTTCCAACTCTCTCAAAGACACAATAACGAAAGGGATTTGAGATGATCATTAAGTCCCAGACCTTCTAAGGAAGCTGAGGCTGCAAGTGGTGGTAATGGACCAAACTCACAGTCCTCTCTGTGCAATCACCCATCACTGACAATGGCAGCTCTGGGCAGTCTTGGTGAAGATCTCCTGCCCTGAGCATCTCTTTTGGACCAGGCTCCCAGTTCATTAATTTCCCACACTAACCATGGTCTATCTAAATCAAGATTCTGGGAAAGGATCCTCTGTGCCTGAAATCAGCATCAAGAATCTTGAAGACCGGGTGACTTATTGCAAATGTATTGAGATGTTAATGCTTTGTATTTTGGAGCCTGTGTAATTAGATATAGCACTGAGTCAGTGGAGTATCAAAGAGGAAGGAAGGAAGGAAGGGAGGAAAGGATAGGAGAGAGAGAGGGAGGAAAGAAGGAGAGAGGGAGGGAGGGAGGGATGGAGGGAAGGACGAGTCCTGGTTGGTGTGGTTCAGTGGATTGAGTGATGATGGTCTGTGAACCAAGGGGTCACAGGTTTGGTTCCCAGTCAGGGCACATGCCTGGATTGAGGGTCAGGCCAGGTTCCCAGTAGGGGGTGCGTAAGAGGCAAGCACACATTTTTGTTTCCCTCTCTTCCTCCCTTACCCTCTCTCTAAAATAAATAAATAAAATCTTTTAGAGAGAGAGAGAGAGAGAGAGAGAGAGAGAGAAAGAAAGAAAGAAAGAAAGAAAGAAAGAAAGAAAGAAAGAAAGAAAGAAAGAAAGAAAGAAGGAAAGAAAGAACTGGGAGGCAGTATTCCAAAATGCATTTATGTTTTAAATCAATTTCCCATGGAGCTCTGTGGCTTATTCGACTTCCCAAATCAGAGCCTGCTCCCTTGAACAAACACCTCAGCGAATAGTCTTCCCACTAGAAAACCTTAAATCAGTCACGCCCTTCAGATGCCTGCATTCTAGTTGCACTCTTTCCTTTAATTTTGAAGAATAAGAGTTTTAGATTGAACTATTAAAAAAGACACACCAGATTTTTTCATTTACTTGTTTGTTTTGTCTAAGGCAATATTTAAATATAGTAGGCAGAGGCAGCTCTATCACGTGTGCCTCCTATGTCAGAAGCCACAACAGAAATGCCTGTCAGATCTGAATACCAAGGAAACGGAAGTGTTATTTGAGCAACGGTTTTATCCTATGGACACTGTGAACCAAAGCCTGAAAAAATGTTCCTCTTGGCTTTGGCTGTGAATAAGACCCTCAAATTGCAGACCATCCCTGCGATCTATATGTGATAGAGTGAATGGGTGCCAACACACCCCCAACTTCATCCCAATTTTCTACTCCTATTTTTCCCTCTACTCCATTCCACTGAATTAGTAACTAATTCATTTGTAAAGCCAGGAAAAGCGCGTGCGCATGTGTGTGTGTGTGTGTGTGTGTGTCTGTGAGAGAGAGAGAGAGAGAAGCACAAGTTTCCTGATTCGAGAGTGTTGTGGTAAATTTCATGTATGAATCAATTCAGATTTTTTCAGGATTGAAAAGGTTGTGGCATTTAAATATTTGAGGGGTATTTTTTGAACAAAAGAAAAAATTATCTGTGAGAATCACTTTCTGTAACTGAAAACAAGGTTAAGGAAAATAATCACCTAAAGAGTGTCTCTCAGTCATATGAGAACGTTTCACAGAAGTAGCTGATCAAAGTGGTCAGCCACAATAATGATTATAGCCTAGGGAAGTAAATAAGGCAAACTATTTGCTCAGGAAATCTATTAAAGGCACAGGATCTTAAAACTCCCCATGCGGGAGCCTTTAAGATCTTGCTTCCCAGCATGTCATCAATTTGGTCCAGATAAACTCTTATAAAAATTCTCATTAAAAGAAAAAAAAATGCCCCATACAATGAAACATTAACTTGGGTGAATGGAAAGCTATCCCCCACCTCCCCAGCTTTCTCTAGACAGACATTTTATAACAGGCCACAAGACAGAAAATTGAAAACTATAGCACCAAGAAAACATAGGCAAATTACAAAGTTTACATTTTAAGGGACTAACTACACTTAGGGGTAGCTAAATAAATGTGTCCAAAGTAATGAATAATCCCCACTGAAGCATAGAACATGCTTGAGGTCCATGGCTGGTGAGGATCACAGAACTTCAACAGCACGTGGGGCCTCTGAGACCATCCCCAGCCTGGGGGGAACGGTCAGCTGGGGCAGGCCTGCAGGAAAGGCATTTTCTCCAGGTAACCAGGAAGAATGTAGCGATGGTGCTGTAATGCCTGTAACAGGCAATGGGGACAGAGTGACGGGACACCTGCCACACACTGACCATTCTGTTTCTAGACCAATCCCCTCATTTGACAGAGGAAGAAATTGAGATATGTGGAGGAGGAGGGATTTGATCAATGTCACACGGGTCCCATGACCCCCAGTCCAGTTTCTTGCCAATAGTCCCTGCCACAGCCAGATCAAGTATTTCTCCTTTATTCTTTTAGATTTCATGAAGCTCACTAAGAAAAGGGCAGCCAGCACTGAGGTAATGGAGGCTGCGATCTTATTTACCTTGCCATGACAAGGCCATGGGGAATCAGACAGGCAGGGCCTACGGAGCATGTAAGTCATTTTCCAAAAGCTTATTGGGTGATTTCTGGAACTTGGTCTCTGAAAAATAGTGCCTTTGAAGACTAACCAAAGAAACAGAAATAAAAATGAACAAAATCCACCAAGAGTAGCAAGTAAAATACCTAATGTTTAGCCCTTTTAGGTAAAATCACTTGTTTTTAGAGTAATTGGAAACCGTCGAGTTCAGAACTGTAGTTCAGGGGCCAGAACCACACAGCTCCCCACCTTGTGTCCCCAGAGGAGGGGTTCGCCAGGTTTTAAGGCCATCCTTAACTTCAGGAGACTGTGTGGCTGGGTCCCTGCTGGGATGAGACCTTTGGAATACTCTTCTTTCTTTCTTTTCTTCATCTACCCACATGGTTTCTACTCAGATCTTCTCCAAGCTGGATTCTCTAAGGCCTGTGGGAAGGAAAGCCAGTTCTCCAGAGAACTCTCTACCTAATCAAGTCCACAGCCATAGTACACTGAAGGCTCTTTCCTGTTAATGGCAATGAGCTAAAATGTGTTCTCCTCCCATACCATTTCCTACACCACACTTTTCTTGTCTTTAGACCAGGAGTCACAGAACTATGGCCATGAACCAAATTGGACTTCTGCCTGTTTTATAAAATTTTACTGGACACAGCAGGCATGTTAATTACTTATTGCTTATGGCTGCTTTAGTGCTACAACCACAGAGCTCAGTAGAGTCCGTGGCCTGCAAAGCTGAAAATAGATACTATCTGCCCCTTCCAGCAAAGTCAGGCAACTTCTGTAAGACCATTAGTGAAGATGAATTTCTGAGCACAAAATCTAAAGTGATTTTCTCCACATATTAAATGGAAATCTTTTGATAGTTTCCTCACCATGTTTAAAAGGAAGCATCTCCTGCACAAATGCTATTGTATAGAGACCTGTCTAACAGGCACACGTTTAAAAAGAAGTACAAAGAAAGAGAAGCCCACACCAAGTAGAGATGCACCATCATAGCAAAAGGTGTTAGTTACCTACTATTGTTACATATTACTTTCCTTCAATGAGCAGAATGAACTTGGCATTTAGAAGGATTGGGAAAACATCATAGAGATGAAAAGGGATCCACTAAAATGAGGAGAAGTCAGAAGTCTCTGGGGCACCTAAGAATGGGTTCAAGTTCAATGGCCCTTGGCAGAATTTGGTATCAGTTAAAGGTCTGTAGGAAGTTGTAGCAAACACAAAGAAAGTTTCAGAACACTGCTGATAGGCCATGCCCCATTTTTATAAATTGGAGAAGAGTAAATTCTGAAACCTTTCTATTAGAAAGTTAAAATTTTAAACTGGCAGAATCACTAAGAAAAGAGCAAGCACCTCAACGGAAAAATGTACAAATATTATAAGTTGACAGTTTTAAGAAATAAAAATATATGCGGTGAAAAAAACATATGACAAATTTTGCTGGTAATTGAAAACAAGTAATAAAATAGCAGCGAGATACTATGTTTTGTCTACTGGAATGGCAAGCATATGAAGAGATAACACATAGGACTGGCAAGAACCCAGGCCATCGTATCCCGATGGAAATGCAAAGCAGTGCAGACATTTTGCTGGGCACTCTGGCAATATTGTGAGCTCTAAATTGTGTACGACATTCAACCAGAAACTCCACTACAAGGCATTTAGTCTAAGGAAATAACATGAATAGGGATGTTCATTACAGCATTATTAATAACAACAGAAATTTGTTATAGTCTAAATGAATAGCTGTAACAGTTTGGTTACAAATACATGTTCCACAGAATATTTTCTACCATTAACATAGTGTTTAAAATGAGTTTATAAAACAGATGGATATCAGTAACATAAAAAAAATGTGTTTATTTGTATGTCTGCAAATACACTTATATATATTGTAAATATGTGTATATTTATCATTATATTTGTAATTATAATAGCTAAACATTGTATTAAGTATTTTTATATGTTTTCTGATCAGATCTTGGCAACTCTATAAAATAAGCAAGAGTAATGATAATGATAAGAATAGCTAATATTTACTGAGAACTTCTTTTATGCTAGGCATTTTGCCAACCATCTTATATGGATTATATCATTAAATCCTGACACAAGTGCATGAGGTAGTCACTATTACTAATGCCATTTTATAAAGGAGGAAAAGAAGCCATAAAAACATGTCCAAGGTTACGTAGAATGTGCACGATACAGCCAGGATTTGAATGCATAAAGCAAGTCGCTGGAGTGCCTTCACTCTTAACCACTATACCATATTTTGAGGGGCTATTATTTCTTTCTGGGATAAATGGAAGCATAAGGGACGGAGAGAAGAAAAGATGAATAGGTGGATACATGGAAGGATGGATGGATAAATACTGGTGGGGATGGATGGGTAGAAGAGTGAACAGATGACTGAGTGGATATAGATAGATAGACAGATGTAGATATGGATAGATATATGGCTGGCTGAATGGATGGAAGGAGCATAGATGGAAGTGCGGATGAATGAACATATAGAAGCATGGGTGGATGGATAAATGGAAAGATCAATAAATAGCTAGGAAAAAACAGAAAACTCATTATTTCTTAGTAGTTCTTTTATGCTTTTATTTCTTTCTTTGTGTTTTTTTAGGAATAATCAAATTTTCTACAATGTACTGCTTCTGTAACCAAATTACAGACATATATTTCATATTAAAATGAATTACAATGCAAAGTAAAAAACAGTGCTCAAAATGTTATGGCCTTCGTATTTGTCTCTTGCAAAAGGGTGATTTAGTTCTAGGTTGAACAAGAACTGAACAATATCCTCCTTCTACTGCTGTATACAGTCCCAGAAGAAAAATTCCAACACACAGTCAAAACACAACACAGCCTCCTGAATATCACCCAAGAGCCTGTGTGTAAGTCCAGCCAACCAAAAGAAAACGTGCAAATGGGATTTTCTCCTAAAGGAGAAAGCTTTAGTCTAAAGCCATAGTTGGCTAGAAAATAAGGATGTGAAGAAACACTGGGTTGTTTTCACAGCTTTGAATTTATATTGTAAGTTTATGGTTGAAGGAAAAATAGTATAGCCACCAAAGTAGTCAAAGGACTTTAATCCAAAAATTGGACAAGGCTGAATAATCTGAGAAAACAAAATGGCTGAAGTTTTGCTGGCCGAGAAAAGCTTGGAAATGCCTTTTAGGTCTGAGCTGTTTTCAGCCCAATTGCATAACAGATGAATTGGGGCAATCAGAGTTTAAATTTAATATGTTTATTTCAGTGATGACATTTCTGAGCAAATGTTGTATTAGTGTTAACTTTAGGTGAGTCAAATGCTGTAACGAGGGACATGGGAAATAGATTCTCCCTGACTTCCCTCACTTCCTTCTCTGTCCCTTGGCTTACCCTAGGCCACATAATGTGCCTCTAAGGACTTGAAAATTATGAGTACCAGGTTGTTGCTATTAACTAAATATCTTGATTTGTCTGCTGTATCAGACAACTGAGGGAGCCTCATTTTGTTACCTGTCAGCTCTTCTCATTAGAAGAGCTGAATCCAGTTTTCTCTCCTAACACCCCTGCCCTAAGGAGCCTCTCTTTCTCAACAGCATGCCTCTGCTGCTGCCAACCCAGCCAATACCTGCAGGTTTCCCTCCCCAAGGAGCAGAGGCCCTTTAATGTGCTCTCCACTTTAAAACTGTCAACGCCTAGACTACATCTGCATTATGTTGGAGATGGGGAAGGAAAAGAAACGGCCTGTGTTCGAGACACTGTTCTGAGTTTTATTTACAGTACTTTTTAATACAATCCCCAAAAACCCCACAATGTGGGTATGCTAATTATGTCTATTCTACAGATGAGGAAACTGAGGCAGCAGGTGGTTAATAATGTGCCCATGATCACACGGTGAATTGAAGACTCAAGATTTGTACTCAGTTGGGCTTCAGCAGTGAGCTCTTTAGCAATATGGGGGGTTCACTAAGCACAAACACTGCCCCAGACACAGAACAAAGACTGGGGAGGTAGTGATGACCAAGATGATCTCCAGGACAGGCATGCCTCCCCTTTGCCCTCTACTGACAACGCAATGAATACTAGAGGCTGCACTGTCCCAGACATGCTCACATTTAATTCTCATAGCAGCTCTCCAGTATAGTGTAGATTTATATAAATTTAGACTAAACAACATGTCCAAGAGGTCACAGAAAGAGGCACAGTGTCTAGACTGACAGGTGACAAAGCATGGACCGGGTATCAGTGTTTCTCAGCGTGGTCCTTCCACCATCTGCATCAGAATCATCTGAGATGTTTGACAAAAATTCAGATTCCTGGTCCCCCACAACCACCACTAATCAGACTCGATCTGAACCATTGGGCATAATGAGGTAGGATAGTTAAGAAAATAGGGAAGTTCCTTGGCAAGTGGAATAGGGAAACTGAGAGAGATGGCTGAACCAACTGGCCAACAATTTACAGCCAGATGCAGAAGGTCACCTCCCTAGACAGAACATCTAGGCCTCGGTTATATTTCAGCTCCAGGCCCAGAAAAGCAGCAAAATCAGGGGGCAACGCCAGGACCAGCAGCAGTGACTGATGCCCAGTCAGTAGAGACCACGACCCTGAAAAGGCACACCTGGAACACTGATGCATATTCTGTTGAAACCCTAAGATTCCTGCCTGCAAGAGAGAGATAAAAACCTCAAGACAAAGGAGGACCAGCCTCATGCTCTCCCTATGGAGAGCACACACATGCCTTTCTTCACACACTGACATAAATCTACAACCTAAGGGACCCCAAGGACTTACAACTAGGGGAGCAATGGGCAGTGGCAGCTCAGTAGCTTGTCCCAGGCTGATCCCCTGAACCTGTTTCTGAGGCCCCTTTTCTCTGACTTTCCAGGGAGCTAAGGCAGGCCAGCCTAGGCTCCCCCATTGCTTCGGCTATCCTAAGCCCTTCCTTGTTTCACTGTCCCAGCCTTAATGAATGTACCATTAAAAGTCACTTGGACTCGTGTTGTGAAATCTTTCGTGCTAAAGTCAAGAGCCCACACACAACCAGCTAGCCCTAAGCAGATCTGCTCAGGGCCTGGTCCCCTGTCCAGTAACAGTAAGGCCTGGTGACAATAAGGCCTGGCAACCTGTGTTTTTCACAAATCCCACTGCACCCTCCCCCCAGGTGATTCTGATATACACTCAGGTCTGAGAACTTTACCTGCATAAGGCTGCTTGCTCTTTTCCCTGTTACTAAACACAATTGCAGTGATATGATGGTGATGAACAATACAGAAAGGAGTTCACATGTTTGGATCGCGAGTAGACATTCCCTGCTTTTATTTCTCATAGCTGCTTAGTAGGTCATATTTTCCACAAGCAAACTGGCATGCCTCTCAAGCCCTCTCATTTCTTATTCTTTCTCTTATACTTTACGGACTTAATGGCATGAAACCCCATTGTCATACCCAAGGGTGATAGCATTCTATAAAATTCTATCTCCATTCCATAGAAGGTGGTAATAAAATCTATACAGTTGAAATTAGTGAACTCTCTCCTAGGACAACAGATTGCTTCAGATTTCCACATGTAAGAGTCAAAGCCTAGGATTTATTGAGTTGTCAAATTGAAGAGGTAGGCTTGTACCTGTTTCCTTCATTTAAATAGTGTCATTAAAAACTCAAAATGTCATTTTTTCCTAATATCTCAAGAAAGAGAGCAGAAATAACTCATATTAGAGAGAGTAAGCAGGAAAAAATGGCTCAGTAAAAATTCTACTAAGAGTATAAATAATTTTTTAAATTAAAGACCAGATTTTGTATGCCCGTTCAGTTTATTTTCTCAAAAAGAAGGAAAAAAAGAGGCAAAGGAGGATGCAAGTGGGAGAGGTAAAGAGGAAGGAACAGGGAAGGAGGGAGGGAGGAAAAGAAAGGAAGAAAAAAAGCTAAAAAAAAAAAAAGCACCAACTTTAGTCCGTCCACATAGATTTCCCAGCACAGTTAAGAAGTGAGAGAACACTGTGACCCTCCAGCCCCACCCTGCAGAGGGGACTACTTCAACCAGCTGGCCGTGTTCGTCTTACATGCAGAAGCATTGATCAGACAGTACAGGTAAAATGGAGTGGATTTGAATCCCGATGACCTTAGGAAATGAGTGGTCTCCACATCTGTCACATGGGGATGATATTAGTATCCACCTTCTAGGAGCCTGGGAGGATTCATGGCATGGCAGTTGAACATTGCCTGCTTCTAATAATATTCTACTAGTAAAGATTAGTGCTTATTATGCTGTTAGTACTTTTGTAACAGTTGTGTTCCTTATTTCACACCATGGCAGTGACTCACAAAAACAGGGACAAATTGACTCATAATTTACAGGCCCTAGAAATTTCTGCTATTTATTTTTAAAAGTTCCAATGCGAATTTTATGTAAGAAAAAAAATCTCTGTATGTGTGTTGTGTATGTTCAGATTTTTCTAAATCAAGTTTGCTGAACTTAAGGCATTTCCTTTGGCTTATTGTTAGGCAGGGCTTTTTTTAAATTAATACCATTTTTGTAAAATAAAAATAATGCAGCCTCACTATAAAAAGGAAATAAATAAGATAAAAACAAAGAAGAAAGCAAATATTGCCTGTAATCCAATCATCAGAAATAACCTCTGCTAATATTTTGACATAGAGTCTGTCCAGAAAGTATCCAGCCATATACTGTGGAAAATAAAGACCTTTATTGAACAAGATACAAGATATAAGAAACATTGCCCGTAGGAAAATGACACCTCAGTCGCCTTCAAAGTTCTGACCTTCTTGAGGAAATCTGGTGCGTTGGTAGAGATTTGAATCAAGTCATTAGCAACTGCAGCCCGATGTTCCTTCTGCTCTGGTAACGGAAGCCACGGAATGAATTTTGCCACAACACATTTCATGTCAAGATCCTGCACCAAAATCTCAGACACAGTAGTTTTTCGAATCAGCTTCTAGTTCCCTCACTGTCAGTCGCTGATCTTTGTTGATTGCAGCCTGTGCAAGTTCAACATTATCAGGTACTCTGCTTGTTGCAGGCCTTCCAGAACATGGATCACTTTCAACAGTTTCTTGACTATCTTTGAAGTGCTTGTACCACACTTTTATTTGCATTGCACTCATTGCATCATCCCAGAAAGCCTCCTGAATCATCTGAATAGTTTCTATGGGGGAATGGTCAAGTTTAATGAAAATTTGATGCAGATTCGTTGCTCTAGTCATTCAGTCATTTCGAATGTGACAGACGCACAGTACACATGTTCACTCAGCAGTGTCTACCACCCCCACTGACTAGTACAGTGCAGTCACCATTGCTCACGCATGTGCACTCCAGTCCACTCTCCTTGGCTGCCAGCTTACATCGATGACTGCAAACCATTCTCATTATATTGATAATGGCTGGACTTTTTCCAGACAGATCTCTGATTTCCAGCCTCCTATATCTTTTTAATGTACATGATGTTATTTTTGTGGAGAAAATGCCAAAACAGAAATCCAGAAAATTAACTACACTGGGATGTCATTCTGCAACCCAGTTTTCACAGAAGTCAGTCACTACTATAATGAAACACAAGTTACATAATAGTGAAATTTAATGTTAAAACCCAAATAACAAAATGCTATTCTTTTTATATTCTCTAGCTATTTACTTTTGTTGACTGTTATTCTTAAAGTGGAGCACAACTACCTCCCCCTTCTCTCCAGTCCACCGTGAAGAGAACACATCTTAGAGTCAATGGCCTTGCAAAAACACGAGAAAAAAAAGAGGAAGCTGACCTACAGATGTGCGACTTTTTGTTTCTAGCTAAATGATACATGTGCTTCAACTATTCCTGGGTGGAGTGGTAAAATGGCTAAAAATGCTTTTTGATCACTTTTTTCTTGCCTATAGTTAATCAAATCTTGTCTTTAAAACACATCAAGTGATGGCTAATGACGAAGTAATGACAGTGGTGACACCAGCAAACAGTTACCGAGCACCTAGTGTGTGCTTCTTACTTGCTCTGCTCTTCAGTGCAAGACTGCCTTTCATCTTCGCAAGCAGAAAACAGGTACACTTAGTGCGCCCATCTCACAGACTGGAAAAAGGAGAGTCACAGAAGTTGGGTACCTGGTCTGTGGCCACACCACTAGAACGTGGCAGAGCCTGGGCTGACCCAGCATCACCAGATTGGTCGTGCAGCTTCCCTAGGGGAGCTCCAGCCAAAAGGTGGTGCCGAGGGTGAAGAGAGACCCAGGGACACAGAGGACAATGGACAAACCCTCAAGGCATGAAGTTTTGTATAGAAAATACGGGTTGTTCTCTCTTGCTTTAAAAAAATAAACATTTTGCTAAGAAAATAGTAATGTGCTGACCCTTTATGTACCACTAGGCTACAAAAAACATGAACTACTTAATTAGATAATGTTTTACAAATAAGCCTGATATTAATGTTAAGGAATTGCCAGGGGCATATATCCTAGTAGGCTTTTTAAAAACAAAAATTACATTTAATATCTAGTTGGTTTTTAAAATGTATTATGTTGAATTCAGACTTTTTAACATAATATTCAATCATGACATTTTCCAAGGTCTTTAAATATTTTTCATGGCTACATAACACTCCAACATATGGATGCACCAAAATTTATATAACTTTTACACGAGTTGATTATGAATTTTCCCTATTATAAATTGTGGTCCAAGTAACATATTCATACATAAAATCATATATATAAATTTGGAAAGTTGTAAAGACCAGGTCTGTAGGATATACTATCAAATGCAGTAAAATAAAATCATTGTAAACCTATAAAAGCAAATGAATTGTCCTTAGGTGACTTTTATAACTCAATCATCATTAGACATTGACTAAATTAGATTTCTTTTCTCTGTTGACTGCTATCTTTTTCAACTTCAGCATTTGACATTCATGGGGAGTTCAAGTTGTAAATGTAATACAAGGAGCAAGGGAAAGAGTATGTTAGCACAAGGAATTTTTTAAACACTTCCCAAAGCATCCAGCTCCTTTTCCTAGTGCCAGGGTCATCGGAAACAGCTTAACACACTTAACATGTAACGTGTGCCATTAGAGCAAGGATTAATTTCCATGTTCAAGTCCCTGAGATGGATTCTGTCTGTCTTCACTCTCTAGAGCTTAAATAGATAGATCTTAAATTATTTTTATGACTCAGCATTTTATTTATTATATTCCTATAGAAAATGCTGGTCTATTTTCATTTAATTAAAAAAATTAAAAATTATTAAATTCCTTTACTGCTTAGAAAAATATTTCTATTTTTAAATACTAAAATTCATCTGCTTTATAATACTTTAAAGACTTTAAAGACTACTGAATACTTTAAATTCAATATGGTAGACTGAACTGCAGACTCACTTATACCTAAATTCATGAAAACACAGATGCCTAAGAAGGTACACACAAAGTTCATAATAGGATACCTGAAAGATAGGAATTAGAATTACAGATTTAAAAAAAATTTAAACATAGCAAGTATTGCTACAGAAAGTGGGGGGTGGATCCACGGTTGTGCCATGCTCAGAAGGGGTAGGACCTGGGCAGAGAATGTTACAGAATGAACCCGCTGGGGGGCCGAGATACTGTTACTGAAACAAACCCTTTCCCCCCTGGGGTATTTCTGTACTATCGTTCGTCTTGCCCACCACCAGGTGTTAGGACTTGTGGCTCTTGATGCCAGAGTTAGGTAAAAAGGAAAGGAACTATTTATTCAAAAGTTATACAGGTTTAGAGTAATGGTGGAATGTCACCATTAAATCTCAAAGTCCTTTTAAAACACCCCCACCCCCCACACACACAGTCCTGCCTCCCCTTGCTAAACCAGGCCAGTCAGGGGTACAGCATCTCAGGAAAAGCAACAGAGGTCTGCAGCTCGGCCAGACTCCCAGTTCCTCCCAATAATCCGTGTTCAGCTGAGCAGGTCTCCTGCAGTCCCCAGCACCATCAGCTGCGTTGCAGTGATCTCCAGTTTTTAATCCAAAGCCACATGGCACCACCTCATGGCCCATTAGCGAGAGTCCTTTCACCCCTTGTCCTCCCACGTGGTCTTGCATTGTCCGCCCATTGTCCTACATTGTCTCCCATAGTCTCTCCGTCCCACATGGCAGCCCACCTGTAGTTTAAATTCCAGCCTGGAACCTCCTCCCCAACCCCATTTTGGACTCCTCCCACAATGGGCTACAGGTGCCAGCACTCCCATGTTTTCAGCCTTTCTTGGCTGCCATAGTAAGTCTGGGCAGGAGTGGCCCCGTGGTGTGGAGTGAACCATCGCCAAGCTCTCATGCAGGTATGGTAAGGGGAGCTGCTTCCCAGTTACATCATGAGTTTGTCATGCATACTTTTCTGGCTCCACTCAGGCTGGAGGACTACTAGTCTGCTGTTAGTGATATGCAAAGTAACTGTTTTTGCATATAGGTATGAAGCTATTCCACTGTTATTGATATGCAAAATAACTCTCACTGGCCCTGCTCCATGTGTCCCATCCCCCAGCCAGACTTGTAGGGGGGCCCTGGTTGCACCCCATTACAAGAAGAGGGTGCAGAGATCACGAACTAGCGAATTAGCTATAATACCACAGGGGAGAAGTCAGACAGTGGCCCTGCTTTTTCTCACCACCGTGCCAGGTAACAACACTAGGACCATGGGTGTCTGTCTCTAAGGGCACCGGTAACTAATGGAAGCTCAGTGGGCACCGGATGGCTTTGTTTTCCTCTTAAGTGTAGTGAATGCCCTAATACGCCTATGAGATTTCTCTTCAGGGTGAAGGATTTATTTTCCCAGCCTCAGGGGACAGCCTTAAGTTGTCAGCCCTCTAAGGAATTGCCTTCTAAGAAATTGCCTTGGCTAAAGACCATTTTCTCCCCTAAGTCATGCTCCTTTTCCCAAACCCACATCCATTGACAGATCACCACTGAGCTATAAAGGCCCTGCTCCCCAGCCCCAACTCAGGACCACTCTGAAGGGCCATTTTGGTCTCAGAGTTGTCCAGGGGACTGGCTGAGCTTTTGGTGAGACTGCATCAGAGCCCAGATTCATCTCTAGCCAAAGCCACTTCCTTCCCCTCCCTTCCACGGGTGATGACCCCCAGAACATTCCCTAACTAACTTCCTGCACACCAGTCTTCATCCCAGAGTCAGCTTTCTGGAGACTCAAATCCATGACATCACCCAAAATGCAGGCTTGGGCACCAAGTAGGATGATCCAGGCGTGAGACTAAAGCCTCCACAGACACAAGCACTTGCACGTAAGTCTTGGATAAGCCCAGCCATTGAGTCACCCTTGACCATGACTTTTTCAAACATATTACAGAAGAATAAAGAAAAACAACAGCAACAACAAAACACTGATGTTGGAAATAATAAGGGCAACTATACATTCCATTTGAAAGAACTGACATAAACACAGAGACTTTCTTAAACAAGCACTGGCATCAGAGAGTAACACATAAAATCTTTAAAAATGCTCTTAGAGATGCTCCCTGGATTTTCATAGCCCCAGGAGTTGAGCATTATTCAACCTGTTTTACAGATGTGGAAATTGAGGTTCAGAGTGTGAACTCCCTCACTCGAGGCCAGGAATTACATCCAAATCTTCTGAAGAATATCATCATAAAAGTAAAGTTGACCTTAATATCAATATTACTATTGAAGGGCTGATCAACTTGTAAAAAAATAGCATCATATTGATATACAGTAGAGAAATCGTTAATTCATAATTACAAGATGCTTTTTACCACAGTGAGCATGACAAGCTTGCTAATAGGCAGCACTGGCCATTGATTTGGGCTATTAGAATAGCAGCTGGCCTCCTTCAATCAACCAAGCAAGTGTTACCCATAACTGGGATGGACCTGGAAAAGGTCCAAAAACAAAGCAATTTTCTACTTTCCACTTCCCTAAATCTATCACCAAAATAACAGAGCAAATGCTCCCATTCAAATCACTTTTATATATGCTCAGGCTGAACTAGATGAAGGGCCTTGGCAGGCAAAACATTCAGTATCCACTTTAGTAGCATCATTACATGAAGCAATCAACCCAGCCCAGTACTATGTACATGTAACAACAAACATTTTAATAATATGCTAAAAACATTCAGAACACTCAGCCAGGTACTTGTGTTGAGAACCAGTCTGTGGGGTAATCGTGTGGGTGGGAGAGAGAGGGTACTATACTCAATCGGCAAGTGACTCCCAGTGTAAAGTGGAAAATAAGTGGAGTGAGAGGGAGCGGCTGAACGAAACCTATATGTATTACCAGCATAGACCATTTACTCACAGAGCTCAAAGAGAGGTTTGGGAACCCATCATCACATTACATTAATTGATCTAAATAACTGCCATTTACTGAGCGGTGGCTCTGTATCAGCCCCACGTTTCTCCTCAGCATCTCATTGAATGCTTGCCTCTTAGAAGAAATTGAAAATGAGAGAAGTTAAGAAATTTCCCCAGGTGACAGACCTATTAAGAGTTAGAGCTGGCATTCAGATCTGGGTGTTTGTCTCCCAGACATACCATGAAAACCAGAGCTGGTGTGTTACTACGCATGTACCCAGACTGCTAAGCTCCAGGCAACGCTGGCTCTTCTCCCTGGAATTTTATGGAGCTGGTGGGACATGACAAAGAATTGGAGGAACATACTGGAAGTATTGATCATGGATGTAGCTGGTGTCATGATTATGGGCTGGGACAGCACTTGAGAAAATAGAAAACTGTTTGTGGCCTTCAGGAAGTTAGTCAGCTCATATGACATTGCAAAATTTGTTTGCTGCCTCTTTTTAAATGCTCGGGAAAATCAGACCTGACGTACATTTAAATGTCTCAATCCTAGATACTCAGGTGACACCTCTAAGGGCATAAATACTGAAGATGGACTCTTGGCACTTTGCAATGGTAAAGATAAAACTAAATGTTTGCGCTCAATTCATGGATAACTTCCTAGGGGTTGGTAAACTCACTGAAGGCTGCCCCTTGCTCCCTGACTCCCTGCCAGGAGCCAGCATTGGTGCCTCTCCCTCCACTCAAATTGACCTAGACCCTGAGAGCATTTGAAGACAGGTGGGCTGTCAGAAGCCCCAAGCCACAGGAGGGGCTCAGGAATCATCTCTGCTCTCAACTCCAGGGTGGTTATAGAATTGATTCCAGCCTTTTTGTAAGGCTGGGTTTGTGCCTCAAGTAACTGGGACCATCTCATTGAAATTTATCTGTGCGCTTTTCTTTTCAAATTTTCCTAGTTGACCTCCCTCATCTTTTGCCAGAGGCGTTGGTTGCCTTAGGGAGGATTAGGATGTTGAATCAGGAATGCAAAGAGAGTGAAGGATTCAATATTCAGCCTAAAGACTTTAGTGAAACAAAAGTCTTGAAAGCCAGGCTTTATTGAGAGGGAAAAGGGCTTTCTAAATTACGAACATGTAACCATAAGCCTTGGGTAGGTAGAGCTAACTCAGGATTTCAGGGAGGAGAGGTTCCCACCTACCCTGAGACCTTTTTAGCCTAGGTATAGAAGATGGGAATGCTGCCAGACAGGTAGACAAGATGGGAAGGTTCCCTGGATCTCAAAAACTCTGGCTTTACTCAGAAAAGTCCATAACCATTATGCTATAGAGCTTTATATTATAAAGGTGCACATATTTCCAAGCATTTTACACTATTTTATTTCTTATGAGCTCACCAGAATGAGATGGAATAAACTATACATATGTGTATTTCCACCTTCCCCTCTCCTCAAAAAGAAAGGAGAGATCTGAGTCCCAGAAGCTCAGATCTTCCCTGGTGCACAGGTGAGTGCGGAAAGAATTTTGCATGCTGACGCTACTGGAAGTTTCTAAAATACAGACAGGGTGAAGCTCTGCAGCTTAGAGAGGATTGAATGGGCTCTTTGTAGACTGGGAATGGGTTAGATCCTGAGGTATTGTCTACAGACTTTCTGGAACATTCACTGTGCATTTTCACATTTTAAAGGGCTGAGTGGTCCTACAGTTAAAAAATGAAATCAAACAAACACACACACAAAACTAGCAGTCCCTAAATTTATTTAACATCAAAATATTTTCCCCCATTATGCGTTCCTGTTATCATTTTCTAGAACAGTTTTCCACTGACAGAGGTTTGGGAAATTCTGACTAAGAACAAATACAAACTACCAGTACTGAGGACTGAGGCCACCCACATCAGCACAACATAGCTATTAAGACCAAGAACTGAGACCATCTGTGTCAGCCTGACTTGTTTTTTTGTTTGTTTGTTGTTGGGTTTTTTTTGCCCAAGAAAGGTAAGACTGTAAACCAGTAAAAACTTCAGTTTGTTTCAGGAAATTAATGAAGATAAGTCTATTTGAAAGAATAGTTCTATTTGGACAAACAGCTCATTTATGAAAAATAACACACTTATAAGACTTGCTTCAAGACTTACCTAAAAACTTTGCTAGTATGTCATTAACTTGACCTGATGCCAGTTTCTTACTGTAAATCACAAGAGCCTAGACCTGTCCCTCAAAACCCTATAAATATCCATTGCTAAGATTCTGTCAAGGCAGTGTTCCTTATGGAAGTGAGCTTTAATAAATGTGCCTTTACAGACTTCCAGCCAAGGTAGATACACTTTGCCTCCTCGCACAGCCAAAAGAAGGACAACAACAAGTTTAAAAACAAAAAATAGCCAGAACTGCCAGAAAATTGAACTGTACAGCAGTCCAACAACCAAGGAGTTAAAGAAGAAAATAGAGGAAGAAGTGAAGGCTATGAAAAGTGAAATAAAGAAAAATATACAGGGAACCAACAGTGATGAGAAGGAAATCAGGACCCAAATCAACAATTTGGAGCAGAAGGAATAAATAAGCATTCAACCAGAACAGAACGAAGAAAAAAGAATTTAAAAAAATGAGGAGAGGCTTAGGAACCTCCAGAACAACTTTAAACGTTCCAACATCTGAATCATAGGGGTGCCATAATGACAAGAGGAAGAGCAAGAAATGGAAAACTTATTTGAAAAAATAATGAAGGAAAATTTCCCCAGTCTGGCAAAGGAAATAGACTTCCGGGAAGTCCAGGAAGCTCAGAGAGTCCCAAAGAAGTTGGACCCAAGGAAGCACACACCAAAGCACATCATAATTACATTACCCAAGGTAAAAGATAAGGAGAGAATCTTAAAAGCAGCAAGAGAAAAGAAGACAATTACCTACAAAGGAGTTCCCATTATACCAGGGTGTCAAGCTCATTTCCACCGGGAGCTACATCAGCCTCATGGTTGTCGTCAAAGAGCTGAATGCAATTTCGACTCCCTAATAGTTAAGGAGTAGTTACATGTATACAGTTCTAAAATTATTTTGGCCCTTTGAAGGCAACCATGAGGCTGATGTGGACCCCAGTGAAAATGAGTTTGACACCCTTGCATTAGACTATCAGCTGACTTAGCAAAAGAAACCTTGCAGGGCCCTGGCTGGTGTAGCTCAGTGGACTGAGTGCGGGCTGTGAACCAAAGGGTCGCCGGTTTGATTCCCAGTCAGGGTACATGCCTGAGTTGCAGGCCAGGTCCCCAGGGGAGCCACATGAGATGCAACCACACATTGATGTTTCTCCGCATCTCTTTCTCCCCCCATTCCCTTCTGTCTAAAAATAAATAAATAAAATCTTTAAAAAAAGAAAACTTGCAGGCAAGAAGGGGCTGGAAAGAAGTATTCAAAATCGTGAAAGACAAGGGCCTACATCCAAGATTACTCTATCCAGCAAAGCTATCATTAGAATGGAAGGGCAGATAAACTGCTTCTCAGATAAGGTCAAGTTAAAGGAGTTCATCAACAAACTCTTATTATATGAAATGTTAAAGGGCATTATCTAAGAAAAAGAAGATAAAAAATATCAACTGTAAAATGACAACAAACTCACAACTACCAACAGCTGAACCAAAAACAAAAAACAAAAAAAAACTAAGCAAACACTAGAACAGGAACAGAATTACAGAAATAGAGATCACATTGTGGGTTATCAGTGGGGAGGCGGTGGGGAGAGAATGGGGAAAAGTTCCAAGGAATGAGAAGCATAAATGGCAGGTACAAAATAGGCAGGGGGAGCTTAAGAATAGCACAGGAAATGGAGAAGCCAAAGAACTTGTATGTATGACCCATGGACATGAACTAAGGTGAGGGATGCTGGTGGGAGGAGGAGTGTAGGGCGGAGTGGAATAAAGGGGAGAAAAAAATGGGACAACTGTAATGGCATAATCAATAAAATATATAAAAAAAATAAATGTATCTTTGCTTTATTAACATGAGTGTCCTGGTGATTTTTGAAGAATTTTTACTATGAACTATTTGGCCAAAAGACTAAAAACCCTAATGTGGGAGCCTAAATGATGTTTGACCACAGTGGCTCATAGATACCTTTCCCCTGTGGTCAGAATTCAGTACTGCCCAGGGCCCCAGCTCATTTAGGCCAGAAATCAAAATGAATACTTTTGATAAGTATTTGCTTGTGAGGCAGGATAATAAGAAGCTAGGAAAATTCCTTGACAAGTGAAATAGGAAACAGGCAGATAGCTGAACAAGTAGGCCAAGCAATTTACAGCCAGATTCAGATGGTCACCTCCCTAGAGATAACATCTAGGCCTCAGTTGCATTTCAGCTGCAGGCTCGGAAAAGCAGCAAAACCAGATGGGTGATGCCAGGACCAGCTGCAGTGACTGATGACCCCCCTGCCCTGGCACTGACCAATCAGTGGAGAACATGACCTTGAAAGGGCACGCCTGGAGAACTACGGAATATTCTGCTAAAACCTTCCCCTGAGACCTCCCCTAAGATTCCCGGCTGTCAGAAAGAAAGAAAAGCCTCAAGACAAAGGACCCTGAGAGTGTGAAGGCTCTGTCTCTGGGGAGCAGCCCACACCATTCCCTTCCCCCTCTGCTTCCCCCAACAGGTGAGTATCTCCTAAACTTGAAGGGTTCCCAGGAGACTTGCAACCAGGGGAGCAATGGGCAGCAGCAGCTTGTCCTTGAATCTGTTTCCAAGGTCCCCTTTTCTCTGACTTCCCAGAGAGTTAAAGCAGCCCAGCTGAGCCTCTCCTGTTGCTTCTTCTACCCTAGACCCTTCCTTGTCTCACTGTCCCCAGCTTTAATAAACGTCCTCTCAAAGGCTCCTGGACTCACATTGTGAAATCTTTCTTACACGAAGTCAAGAACCCACGTACTACTGGCTGGCCCTGGGCAGACCCACTCAGGGCCTGATCCCCTGTCTGGTAACACTTGGAGCCCTTTTTTTAGGGATTGAGCTTCCAATTGCTGGACCTGTCTCCCAGATCACAGAGGGGGCCCTTGACACCACGCCAAGTCAATAAACTCCTCTTCCATTGAATAAAGACACCCTAAGCTGGAAGGTATTTGAAGTTTGGCTATTCCTATGAAGGTATCCAAATACTACAAGTGTGGCCCACAGAGCAGTGTCTAAAGTCTTGTAAGGGGCCCATGACCAGAGGGACACAGTGACTGAAAGCACTTTAATAGAGTAATATTATGCCTATTGAATCTAATTTCTTTAAAGCTTATATTTTGTATATCTTTGTTTTTATATTCATTTTTATAGTAATAGTTTTTATTAAGAAAAATGGTTTAAAACTTCAAAGACAAAAATGTGTTTGGAGATGGAGAAGTTCTTTCAAAGTCATGTACAGGCATAGCTTCGCAGGCCCACTCATGGATTATTTGATTGTCTAGGAAAATGTGATTTGCTCACCTCACTAAAGTTTGCAGATTTAGTAAAATTACATGTTAATTGGTAGATTTCTGCATACTAGAGATGCAGATAATATTCAGGAGGAAAAATAACCCCAACAGTTACAGTCAGTACCCTGTAGGACATTAACTAGCTTTGTATGTAACCCAGCAAACTTATTCTAATATTTATTATTAAATTGACTACAAATACCTAGCTCTTCAAATGTTCCTTGAATCAGACTTACCATCTCATTGGTCTGCTTTTTTATTGATGAGTTCGGACCTACATTCACTTTATATTTCTATGAGTCATGTTTCTAACTTATCAAAATTGTATTTGACTTTATTTTTTAAAAAAGTATCAGTCTGCAATGCATGAAACAAAACAAAACAAGAACTGGGCTTCCACTATAGAATTGAAAGGCACTGTTCTCTCTTCGGGTTCCACTGCTGAAATTCTGGGAACGTCCTTAGTTTCTGTTCTTAGTGAGGCTTTGAGAGCTACACGGTGCCTTTCATTAAATCCCTCTGTTTAAAGTCTTGAGTTGGTGAGGGTTTATCAGAACAGATAAAACCACTAAATTGTAATTGTAGCTGACAAAGTACTTTCTAACAGGGAACACCCAACTGCTCCTTGGGTGTACAAAGAGGCTATGCCCATCACAAAAATGTGCTTGATCAAAAGTGCACAGGATGAGAGCAAACACTGAGTTACACTATTCCAAAAGCAAAACAGGAAACTGGACAAAAAACAAATTTTATGCACATCTTAGGCCTCACTCACTCCAGAATTGCCTTGAACTTGCTCCAAAATAAACAAAACACCTGGAAGCTTAATCAGTGCTGCCATGCACCATACTCTATGCTGTTGCTCCTTCATCACTCTTGAATCTGGACAAGGGCCTGGTTCTAGCCCGTAACCTCCGTGCCCCTTTAGACATTGGGAATAACCAGAGCCACATCCCCACCTGACAATCCCAGTTACCCCCTAATTTCTGTCCTCTCTGCTATTAGTCTTGTTTCCTTCTTCAGTGCCTAGAATTTCCATCCTGATTTATCCCTACTCACCCTCATTTTCTGTTTTTAATATGACAAACTTCCTTTGACTAAAAAATGCAGTGCTAACTATATTCGCTGGAGGTTTTGACTCATATTTTTAACTGTTTTCAAGCACTAGTTATTTCTTTCATGTTATTCAAAATCAATGTTTCCTCATTTGGAATCACCCCTGCCCCCATGGAATTTAATGTATACATATGAAAATGAAAAGCAATTTTAGCTAAAAATAGATCTTCTGGGAGGTCTCCAGAATCAGCTGACATAGTTCAAAGGAACCTGGATGGCTGACAACTATTTGGGCTTTAGATGGGAATGAAATAGGCTGGTGCAGCAGTTGGCCACTTCCCAGGGACGGCCTGCCAAGACATTATTTACCAAGTTGCTCACAAGTAGAAGCAGGGTTGGGGAGGGGGGCTGGAACCTGGAGGCTGGGCCACCACCACACTCTGTGGCCCCAGACACAGCTGAGATGTGAAGAAACCAACTGGGTGTTTTAGCAAGACAGAGGACTGCAACTTTTCAAGGGAATGCTCTCCTGAGGAGTACAGTTTGCAATTCTGAAATCCAAGAGGATCACCATACCCAAACTGTTTTAATAACTCATTTGGCAGCAAAACCCAACCTGAACTAATGTGATGGTATCTGTGGCTCTGGTTTATCCTACTTAGAGGAAATATTCATTATCTGCTGCAGAAATAACTGCTTTATCACAGGATGTTGCCCCAGACCCTCTGGTGGAGTTGCGCAATATAAAGCATATGCACTTTATTAGTTCCTTGAATTCTGAAACACAAACATCTCTGGACCTAAGGTGGGGAAGAATTACTTGTCAAGTGATTCTTTTCAGGGAACATCCTCTTAACATTTAGCCCAAAGAGACCAAACGTGAGAGGACAGTATGTGTGGCATTGGGTGGGGCCACGAGGCACGTGACCCTAAAGCATGAAAATGCCTGAAAGGACTTACTGGAAATAGGAAGAACATGTGTTCTAGTTCAGAGGAGGCATGAGAATTTATTGAAAATTCTCTGTGCTACCTTTGGCAGAAAACAGCACTGCCCATTCCAACAGCATCATTCTGTAGATATACCTCTCCCTGGCCTTATTCTTTCAAATTATAAAGTCAACCAACCTTTATAAATAGCTCACATGTGGCAGACAACTGTCCTAACACTTCTGGGTGGAAATACTACATGTTGTAAGTGATAAGCAATCCAACTCAGGAGTCTACACCAACAGCCCTGTGAGGCTCTCGCGGACAACCCAGTCTGCTCTCGAAGGAAAGGACAGGAGCCCTGCTGTGGGAGGGAACTGGATATAGCATTTCCTGTGGAGAGAACATGCAGAGTCAGGAGATCAGAGCAAACTTGCACCACTGGCACTTCTTCTGAGACATTGGATCCTTTAATCAACCTTTATGCCCTCACCTATAAAATGGGATTTACAACCCTACTTATAGGGCAGTTGATTTCACTAAATGGATAAAACAGTATCCCCTTTCTTGGACCACAGTAACTCAAAATGAAAAGCCTGTTCTCATCATTACTACCTGGTCCTTCTTCCTAAATGTTTACGGACCTGTCTTCATCTGGCTGATTCCTTCCAGTAATTCAGGTCTCAGCTTCTCAGAGAACACTTCCTTGGCTATCCATTTCTATAGCAGCCTTCCAGAAATCTTTATCACATGGCCTTGGCTTACTTCCTTCATGGTACTTATCATCAGCTTTTCATATAACATTTTCTGTGTATTAACCATTTATTTCTATCATGCCTGTCTCCTTCTCTCCACAAGAATAAAGCCTCCAACACAGAAGGCGTCTTTTGTTTCTGGATCGAAGGTTCATCCTTTGTACCTAGTACAGTGCCCGGCATAAGGTAGGTGATTATTCTGTGTTTCTTAAATAATTGGCTGAACAAATGATAGGGACTCCACATATGTTATTTCCTTTTTAACATCCCACTTCTATCTTCACAAGGAGAATGTCGATTTGGTCAAATACAAATAGTCCTTAGGGATATTTTGACCGGCGGGTATTTGTACCTTTTGCCCTCTTGCTTTCAGACCAATAAAAATTTCCATGAAAATTAAGATGAAAGGACAGAGGGCACAACAATTATTAGAATGTGTGTGGATTTGATTGGTTAAAGGATAAGATCTTCTGTCTCCTCAAACTATTTAAAGCCATGCTTAATCCTCCCTAATTTGATTTGATGCCTTACTCATTAAGAAGCACAATTCATATGGTTTTAATACCTTAAATTATGAGATTTTCCTGTAAGATCCACATGTTCCTGTACAGTAGTTTCCCCTTATACACAGGCGACATGTTCCAAGACCCCCAGTAGATGCCCGAAGCTGCCAATAGTACTGAACCCTAGTACAGGGTGTGGCAAAAGTAGGTTTGTAGTTGTAGGTTTAATACAAGGATAAACCGTGTTTCCATACTCACAGCTGTAAACCTACTTTTGCCACACCCTGTAGATTGTTTTTTCTCTATACATACATATATACATACATCATACATACATACATACATACATACACTTCACAGCTTCTCCTTGGCATGTCTGAAACGCCAGCATCACTTCTCTTGCACTCTGCGGCCATTATTAAGTGAATAAGGGTGACTGAACACAAACACTGTGATACTGAGACAGTGGATCTGATAACTGAGATGGCTACGAAGGAACTAGTGGACAGGAGGTGTATGCAGTGTGAAGACACTGAGCTAGGGATGAGTCACGTCCCTGACTGAACAGAGTGGGACAGTGTGAGATTTCCTTATGTTACTCAGAATGGCACATGATTTAAAACTTAGGAATTGTTTATTTCTGGAGTTTTACATTTAATATTTTTGACTGCAGTTGACTATGGGTAACAGAAATCGAAGATAGCAAAACAGCACATAAGAAGAGGAGTATTGCATTTGTAATCCTTTGAAACACATAAGAAGGGGAGTATTGTATTCATAATCCTTTGGGGAAAAAAAAAACAGAGATAAGAGATTTAGTCCAGCCCCAGAACTATGTGGTTGAAGAGCGAAGCCATATGGCAGCACTAGGAATTTGACAGTGCTAACGTGATAATCTGCTAACCAGCATCACCAGTGAGAAACCTGGTGTCATGGCTGGCCTCATCCCCTGCCACCTAAGAGGCATTTCCATTGGACTGTGTGCTGGGCTCTAAAAATTCTCACGCACGGAGCACAGCCCGCAGTCATACACTGTCAGTACTGGAAGGGGCCTTCGCAATGGACTGAAACACCCTCGTGGTGGACTCTTGCTGTTGCACGCCCAGCACCATTCCTTTCCTTCACAGAATGGCCTCTCTATTTCCCCAGGCCTGGACAAGAGGTGTACCAAATCTCCTGGCACATCATGATCGGTTCAGGAATAGGCACATGGCCCAAGCTGGATCAAGAGTTAGGCACAAGATACTTGCTAGAACACTGGGGAAAACATACGCTCTGGGTTGTTAAGCTGGAGCAATAAAAGCCTGGAGGTTCTGGTGGCCATCCCGGTGGAAGTCGTTGAGAGTGAGGGGCACCAATGCTACAGAAAGCGGAGCTGAGGAACGAAGGGGATGTGATGACATCATGAGAGCCTCTAGATCCAGGTGTTCCTAAAGCCAGCTCAGACCCTATTTATAGAGTAACATTTAATCCTCAGAACAAGTTATTGAGGTTGTTGTCATTATAACATTTATTTTCCAAATTAGGAAACTGAGGCACGGTCAGCTCTTCTTCCCCCCTAACTTGCCCAAGATCCTTAAGTGACACTGGGCTGACCTTAGCAGATTTGGATCCAGGCAGCCTAGGTCTGGGTTCTATGTTCTGGAGGCCAATATCCCCGAAGTTATGAATTTTTCAGAGCGAAATTCTCAATGTGGCCAACAAAGTCCTTTCATTAAACACTCCAGGCTCCCACACTGAGCAGCCAAACAGGACATATCTGTGGGGCAAATTTAGCCCGAGGGCTGACAGTGTGACTCGCTGGTCTATTTATTTCTACTGTTCTCCTGATAAATGTCAAGAGAACTCCATCTGCATCTTCATTCCTCATTTCCTAGGCTGCCTCACTCTGTTATTTCAAGTCGCCCAATCTTCAAAGTATAATTTAGGACCCAAGTCAAATGCAAGGACCTCTAGCATTTTATTAATATCCCCCCAACTTGTATGTGTGTTCCTTTTATTCTGCAGTTATTTTATTATATCACTTTACATTTATGAAATGAGGTAGTTAGTATAATTCATTTATGAGAATCCTAATAAATATTAATTGACTGATTACTGGATTGTTACAAATATGTTGGTGAGAGGAAAGGGCAAACACGTAAAAATATTAATTTCTATAGGACTCTGTTTAAATATAGGAAAAACTCTCATTAATGTAAATAGGACTCCACATTCTGACCCAAAATATAATCACCTTCATAATGATGGAGTGAATTAAGTGACATCAGAGTGGCTTTTCTTGGCATGTCACGACAGCTTAGAACAACTGTACCAATCGAAACTTCAACCTTACGCAGATCTTTCCAGGCTGTAGAAGTAATTTCATTAATCAGGTAAATAATTTCACTAATCAGTTCATCAATCTCCCAACCTAAAGTAAATACAAGTTAGTAGTGTGATGCATAACCAGAAAATGGAAAGGAAATTATCGGGTTTTTTTTTAAATCACTAAAACAGAAAACAAAAATAAAAGAATTTAGGAAGTTCTTAAAGGTAAATAATAGAGACAGAGAAAAGCCCAAATCAACTTGAACTCGGGAAACAGACATTTCCCCACCTGCCAGGTTGGAAAGTTCATTCATTTATTACCATCCAAATGCAATCTTTCCAGCAGGGTCAAAGGGCCTTTGTTTTGACATTTAATTCACTGGCAATGTATTTCCTGTGTTGGGATGCAAAACACCTCTCACATTGCTTTTTCATTAATTGCCTTCATTTTTCAAGTTCCCTGTTTGATTTATAGTCAATTAAAAACACCCTCAAAAGCCCTGACTCATGTATGTTAAGTACAAATATGATTAATGCAATGCGATGCACTCCATGGATGACCTGCCACTAACCAAGGTCACTGTCAAGGTGGGATGACCAAGCAAAGCCTTGATTAAAGGAACTCATGGGGAGGGTGGAAAGCCAGGAATGCAGGGTCATTAACAATCCAGCACTGGATCCATCTAAAACAAGAAAAAAGCAGCAATTTTTCTATAATTTTATATATTACAGAGGAAGAATAAACTTGGCCATGGACAGAAAAAATAAAATGCAGTAGGAAGGTCTCTCTTTATCTCATCCAGGTCAATAAACATGGATGGGAAAATTAAATGACAAATTTCCTTAATATGTTACCAGCAACAATAACAAAATCTATAAGACACTAGCTTAGAACTCTGATAAAAGCCAGGGCACTGAAATCCAGGGTTTATATCTTGATGTCACCAATTATGAGTGATGCGTCTTTGGGTAAACTGCTTCAGCTAGCCCAGCCTTAGTATCCTCACCTGTAAAATGGGCAGATGAGGGTGTTTTCCCCCTGATAACTGTGATGGGGTTCAAGGGGCCCTCCACACTTAGAGAATGCACAGGAAACATTGACCGTGAAGGTCACTGGCGCCACGATGGTCAGCACTGGGAGTGCCTTTTAAAAATCCCAATATTTGTTCCCAATATATGCACAGTTGTGTTTTCTAAAAATGGTCTCTCTTTGCTAATCAGCACAGGCATACAGCTCTTCGTGAGGAGCTCTCTTAAGAGTTATCCCTGCCTCTCCAGAAAAATGAACATATTGAAACTTCAGAAGAATTATTGGAAAAGTCAAGAGCAAAAACCATAGTGGCCACCTAACACCTTGGATTAATGATTTCCCACCAAAATAAGGTCAACGTGGACATTTTGGTGCACTTTTTACAAAGCAAAATGTACTGAAATTAAAGGAACACCTTCTCTTCTGTAATTAGTCCTTATTTCGGTTTTGTTTGGTTTTTGGTGCCAAATGACCTTTTAAAAGAAAATTCTGGCCAAAGTAAATAGAGGTATTCATCTTATTTATTTTGCTTGCTTTCTTCTTTTTTCACATCCACATGTAAGATAATGTTTTAAAATGTAGTCTTATCAATTCAAGATTAAAAAAAGAAAAATCTACTGGTCCAAGAAATTCAAATCCTAGAATCACTCCTTTAGATATTTCTTCATCTCTGCAGAATTTTAATGCCCACAATTCATCTTCTCAATAGCTATGTCTAGATGGCCACTATAAGGAAATTGAACCTATCTCAGGTCTATGAATAAAAGCAACAATTATAACAGTATTAATGACAGTAATAATAAAAGCAGCTTCCATTTATTCATAGCTATGTTCTAAGCACCTTCCCATCAATTACCGCATCAACTCCAGCAGTAACGACTGTCCTTATCCTTCTTAGAGAGATGACATAATTCAAACTTGGAAGATTCAAATAACTCACTCATGGTCACACAGTTCACATGTGACTGTGTCATATGTTTAAACTCTAGTCAATGTGAGTTTAAAACTATGTGATCTTAATCACCAGGAGGATGCAATTGGAGCCCAATCTTCTCAGAATCATCAGAAGGCGAGGTCCCTCCCTTGGGTGTTTCAAAGGGACAGCAAGGAAGAAACGGACGGGCTTAGAGGAGAACATGCCCTGATTAGAAATGCAGGAGGAATCACAGGTGCATGACCTTGCTCTCCTTCTTGAACTTTGTCCTCTCTCCCACGTAGGCCCAAGTTACTCTGAGATGGCTGCCTCCTTTCATGGTCTCTTTCTATCTCTTCAGGAGTCTTTTTGTGACTTGGGTCACACTGCTCGGTTAGGGTCTGGGCAGAGATTGTGAGCACCCACCAAACAAGTGTTCCTCTACATTTTCCAGCCTCGCTTGCAATTAGGTTGGCTCTATGACTAGGTCTGGACAACAGAGTGAGGCAGAAATGATACATGTGGCTTATGAGCTAAGGGGTTAAGCACCTACAGTGTCTTCCCCGCATTCTTTATTGTCCTCTTGGGTATCAGCTTGGTGACACAGGAGTGATTGGAAAGTACAAAATGGCAGGACCAAGTTGGAAGTAGCCTGGGTCCTCAAGTTCCTTCATGGAGGGCAGCCACTTGGAGGAAAGCAGCCTAATCTGCATGCATACGACCTTAAAGAAAAATAAACTTCTATTCTGTTAGGTCACAGAGGTTGTTTGATACCAAACCTGTTCTGACTAATGCAGGTTCTTTATTAAGTGTACATATGTGTAAGTTTGCATTTTAGGTGAACTCAGGTGCGGCGATTTCGTTCTGTGTATGTGTGGTCTAAGAGGAGTGATCCATGAAGACGAACAAGGGAAGAAGAAAAGCGCTGAACTGATAGTGGCTAGGTGGCCCCTGGGGCGTCCCTTCTGGACACTGGTGGTTGGAGACGCCTCCCACTAATAGAGGCTAGAGAGGGTCATGAGTATGGTTTTCCCCAGCAAACCCGATGATCCCAGGTCCCTCCAATATGCCAGAAGTTGCGTCTGAGCTGGCAGGCGCAGAGCAGAATGTGCTGTTCTGTGATTCTGCATTACACAGAAAGTCAGGGCCTTATCACTTGTTGTTTTTTTCCGTATCAGCTGGGTGGCTGCTCAGTTTTCCAGGCCAGCTATTCCTCCGGAGCCCAGGTGTCAGCTGGGTGGCTGTAAGCAGGGTTGTGATCCAAATCTCATGGTGCCAATACGGCGCTACCAAAATCACACGATTTCCATGCTGCAGGAGAGTCAGCCACACCAGCGAATGTAAGACAGTTCTGGGTGTTGGAGGTCACCATGTACTCCTGCCATGAACCCTCACAGATTCCTCCATAAGGCTAAAGACCTTGAATAGATGATCTCCTTTCTGAGTTTCTGCTTTCTAAGCTGTCTTCCCCTTTCTTCTTGTACTTCTCATCAAAAATGGGAATGACTACAGACATCTTCCCAGCTCACCTTTTAAGACTGAGATAAAGCCGGGAAAGTTTTGTCCAAGTTATCATGGGTTGGGGGCTTTGCATCACACAGCGAGAGACAGGAAGAAAGTGCTCCCCTGGTTACATTAGAAGAAATAGTGGAATACCATGTTTTGATCCTAGAAGCTTGTTGAAAAATGGCCTTTTAAAGACGAAAGCAAGTATAGTTAGTGGAAAGGAGAGTAGAATAAAGAGTTATTGAAATGTGAAGAAAATAAAAGGCTTTGGAACAACTGAGGGAAAGATGTATTGAAGTGAACAGTGAATAAAATATTAGGGAAATAAAAGAAGTGGAGGTGACCATTAGGAACAGTTAAGGCAGAAAAAGATAAGTCATTGAGCACTGAGAAGAAAGATGAAAAAAGATAAAAGGGAATATTACTGCCTGAACAAAGAGAGCAGGAAGCTGTGGACAGAATAAACATTCCCTGTAACTTGCTAAAAGCTGATGCAGTTTGGTTGAATTTGAGTCTGGGGCATCAGCAGGTATACTAGGTCTGTCCGGCAAGGAGACAACACTTGCAGACAACTTTAGAGAATAGTGGAGTTGTAGACACGAATTGATTGATCATGCTGTGTTTATACCTTCTACAAGATAAAAATTCGCAGTGATTGGAAACCAAAGCTCTTAAATATTGCAGAGATAAAGGAAAAATGCAAATGACAAAAGCCCAAAGGAATGTTACTACCCTGGTTTCTTTTAACATCTGTTATTACCTGGAACCTCAGATTATATATCACTAAAGTATCCCTACCATTTCCTGAATCTTAGCATTCAACCTCAGATATCTAAATATCTTAACACTTTCCAGTTTTGTTTGATCCCTTTTTTTTTTCATCCAGGTGCTAGCCTTATGTCAGAATGAGAGCACTCACCCTCATTGGTTTCTTAGTTAACCATGTTTTTCAGACAGAGGGGTCTTATGTTGAACTATAAAGAAATGCATGTAAGAAACTGAGAATGAAAGAGGAAAGAGGGAGGGAGAAAGAAGGTGAAAGGGAAGGGAGACAGAGACTTAAAATGTTTGTTGGTTAAGAAAAATATTTTGGGCCGGGCTGGTGTAGCTCAGTGGATTGAGCACAGGCTGGGAACCAAAAGATCCCGGTTCGATTCCCAGTCGGGACACATGCCTGGGTTGCAGGCCAGGTCCCCAGTGAGGGCCATGTGAGAGGCAACCATACATTGCTCTTTCTCCCTCCCTTCTCCTCTCTCTAAAAATAAATAAATAAAATCTTAAAAAAAAAAAAGGAAAGGAAAAGAAAAATATTTTGGGCTTTTTATTTTTCCTTCCAAGTGGAATATTGTAATACATTGCTACTACTTCTGGAAATCCAGATTTTCCAAACAATATTCAGGAGGCATTCTCCAACCTGTAAAAACTTTGTTCTCCATTTAGGCACAATTAACCTTATTCACAGGGTCTACACTCATAATGAACTATGCCCATTGCTTTGAGATGAACTCAAACATTCCAAACTAGATCTGCTCTCTGTATTTTTCTCACCTTAGTAATATACATGGACCCTACAGTTTCACTGAGAAGGGCAGTCAGATTTTACTGATCCAACAATTCACAAATTCATACATAAAATTTTAACTACCCTCAATTCCCATATCCCTGCCTTTTCATGAATGTGTTATCATTGATAATCAACCCAATTCCATTTACCACTTACTAGCTTACACAGAACCAACCACCATAACCCACTTAATTACTTAGGGGATTGAAGGAACACACACACACATACCAAACTGTGATATTGGAATGTACAGTATGGTCTAGTTTAAATTAAAAAGATCCCCCAAAGTATGATTGTTTCCAGCTTCTCAGCAGTGAATTAGAAGCTGTTTGGTGTAGTGAAGATTACAGAAGCAATCACATTTATGGGCCTGCTTTGCATACCAACACTATTAATTTTCATACTTAGGGTGGCTTCACATCTCCACACATGTTAATATATCAATAGATTTGGGATAATCACTGGGGGGGAGGGGAAGAAGAGAGAGTGTATGTGTGTGTGTGCGTATATGTGTGTGTGAGAGAGACAGAGAGAGAGAGAGAGAGGTGAAAAGAGTAGAGGGAAAAGGGAAGAGGGAAAAGAGTAGATAAGACAGATGAGAAGAGAGCCAGAAAAATGCTTCTTGTAAACCAAGTTCTGTTTGAAATATATTGATTCTGATTAATAGCAGAATCAAAAGACAAATGAGGGTTCCTGATGGCCTGACCCAGGAGTCACACTCGGGGATCAAATTAATATGAAATCACGTATTGGAATTCACTTACTGTGCCAGTGCTGCACCTTATCATTACAGACTCTAATTATTGAAATGATTTCATTGGCGCAATTGCATCAAGATGCGCCTGGGCTTCACCTTGGATAACTCCTTTCACGCTCCACACTGCATCTTCATTATTGTGCTCCTTTCAACTCTTTCAATGTGTCCCGGCCTCACAGGACAATCCAATCAAGCAGGCTTTTTTTTTTTTTTTTTAACATTTTTTAAACATGCCAGCCGCATCATTCAGGAATGAAGGAATGGGGCTAGCCTGAAAGGCAAACCTGAGACTACAGGGGCAAATATACAATTATCTTCCCTGAAGGAACCTCAGATCATCTGAACAAATTACACCATTGTTTTCATATCCTTCATTCCCAAATGTTAAAGAATAGTGCTCAAGAGCCTTCAATTAAATCGTTATTTGTCTAACATCAGTGTTAAATTCCACTGTGCTAACACTATATGCTATGCATTTAACAATGTATCCCATGCCCTCATAAAGATTGAACAATGCATTATCAGCATTAAAAAAGGAAGATATTATAACCACAGGTCTGAGCATACTTTAAAGAAATTAACTGGAACTTTGGGGCATTTGAGTTTAATTCACAGAATAGCCAGTAGAGGTTTTGAATCTTTCTGAAAACCATATTATAGCCTTAAGAATGAGTTTTGAATTCCTATGCCTAAAAATTCCCGGAAGCCAACATCCTGCTCTCACCTTTATTTCAATCTAATGCCTTGGATGACAAACTACAGGTAGAATAACAGTCCACAGGAAGGCAATGGTTTTGCTGCCAGGGATCTGCCCCAGCGAAATGGACTTCATTTCCTTTGCACAGAACAGTACTCGCATTGGAAGGTGGTAGACCCCTTTTCTGGGAGTGGTTGGGAAATACTCATCAAGATAAAATACTAAAAAGAGACACACATCACTCTATTCACCTCTAAGCTGTCAAGGCTCTAATGCAAGACCTTCTACTCTGGATCAAGCAGAATAAGAATAATGAGCAGAAAATCATTTAAGGAACACCACATCCTGAGACATATTAACAGACATTGGTGAATTTAAATATGACATTAGGCCAAAAAAATCAAGTGGCATTGCTTACAGTTTAGAATCGCCTGGTCCTCAATGAATTCAACTGGCTGATTGATATGGAACAATTTCTGCTGAAATCCAGGAGTGCAATCCAAATCTTCTGCAGATGTTAGCAACAGCACCTGAGAAAACCAAGGCCATCAATATTTTAACAGCAGCTCATGTGTTTGCCCTACTAACTTGTACCAAATCTGTGACTTTTAGAAATGAGCTGAGGATTTAATTTAATTTCCCAAATGAAGAGGTAAGTTGATACTTCTCCAGTGGTTGCCAACAACTTTGTTTTGGCAATGAGATTTGGAAAACATGCAAATGGGAACAGCTGCGGCAGTTTCCATTCAGTTGCAGTTAAAGAAATAACTTCGTCAAATTTTTACACCTGCTAAGAATCTCACTGCAGTTTCCATGTGTGAAATTTCATTACAGAATCTGTCAATTTCATAGGAAGCCTGAGCTAAAACCAACTTCACTTTCATAGATGCGAAGGACCACTGTCATCTATGAAGAGGAGGAAAACAAAACTATTTCATTGGAAGTTACTTCTAAAAGGAATCTAGGGCCCACTAGAACTTCACAGTCCAATATGGTGGCCATTAGCCACATGTGACTACAGAGACCTTAAAATGCAGCTGGGCTGAAATAGTCAGTACAAAATACATGTTGGATATTGAAGACTGAATTCCAAAAACAAAATAAAATATCTAATTAATAACTTGTATATGGATTACACATCAAAAGGATACTGTTTTACAGATTGGACTAAATGTTATTAAAATTAATTTCACCACTTTCTTTTTACTTATGTAAATTTGGCTACTGGAAAATTTAAAATTTACAATTGCTTTCAAAGACTCAGCTTTGTCTTTGCAAATCCTTGAGACAATTTATCCAGGTGCCAAAAATTTATGATATCCTGGCCAAGATGGAGGCATAGGTAGACATACTCTGCCTCCTTGCACAACCAAAAGGAGGACAACAACAAATTTAAAAACAAAAAATAACCAGAACTGCCAGAAAATCAAACTGTATGGAAGTCTGACAACTAAGGAGTTAAAAAAGAAACATTCATCCAGACCAGTAGGAGGGGCGGAGACAGGCAACTGAGGTGGAGAGGACTCTAGGCAAGGCAGTGGCTGGAGGATGGGGCGGGGCGGACAAGGCAGTGGCTGACAGACTGGGTGAGGCAGTGGCTGGTGGACCAGGTGGTCCCATATTTGCATGCCGATAAACCTGGAGGAACGACTGGGGAGCAAGACAGACCATGCAACCCAGGGTTCCAGTGTGGGGAAAAACCTGTGGAGGTTGCAGCAGTGGGAGAAATTCCCAGCCCTACAGAAGAGTTTGTTGGAGAGACCCACAGGGTCCTAGAATGTACACAAGCCCACCCACCCAGGAATCAGCACCAGAAGGGCCCAATTTGCTTGTGGGTAGCAGAGGAAGTGACTGAAAGCTGGCAGAGAGCCGAGCAAGTGGCACTGTTCCCTCTCGGACCCCTCCCCGACAAAGGGGGCCACAACACAGCTACAAGGGTTGTCCTGCCCTGGCGAAGACCTAAGGCTCCACTAAGGAATATGGCCCAAATGAAAGTGCAGATCAAAGCTCCAGAAAAAATACAACTAAGCGATGAAGAGATAGCCAACCTATCAGATGCACAGTTCAAAACACTGGTAATCAGGATGCTCACAGAAATGGTTGAGTATGATCACAAAATCATACTAGAGGAAATAGTGAAGGCTATGAAAAGTGAAATAAAGGAAAATGTACAGGGAACCAACAGTGAAGGGAAGGAAACCAGAATTCAAATCAACAGTTTGAAACAGAAGGAAGAAATAAACATTCAACCAGAATAGAATGAAAAAATAAGAATTTAAAAAAATTAGAGGCTTAGAAATCTCCGGGACAACTTTAAATATTCCAACGTTCAAATCATAGGGGTGCCAGAAGGAGAAGAGGAAGAACAAGAAATAGAAAACTTATTTGAAAAAATAATGAAGAAGAACTTCCCTAATCTGGCAAAGGAAATAGACTTCCAGGA
>PVJI01009326.1:0-37474 GCA_004026765.1 Micronycteris hirsuta
ACATTCAGGCAGTAACCAGAGGGGAAGGGGAAGGGGAGAAGGGGGACAAGGGTATTCAGGAACTGCAATGAAGGACACATGGACAAAACCAAGGGGGAGGGGGGAAGCAAGGGAGGGAGGTGGGTTTGACTGGGGTGGGGTGGGGGGAGGGTAAATGCGGACAACTGTAATTGAACAACAATAAAATAATTAAAAAAATTATCTGTTTTCAAATGCTTCAATTTCTCTCCTTTTCAGTCTTTGGGATGATTTGACATGCGTAAAAGTAACAGCATAAATAACATAAGTCAGAAAACCTTCCCACATACTTTTGTTTACCTACATGCTGTCATTTTAAATTATGTTTATCCTCATTTTTCACCTGCCTAGAGTTCTTTCTCTTCACCCCTGAGATTTTATATACATTGGATACATACACTACAACATTCAAGAAGGCAGCTTACTAAGTACTGGGTTAATTTACATATATATTTGTATGCATTTTAATTATCAAATGTATTGAAGTATAAATTACATTTAACGAAATGAACTACAATTTAAGTGAAGATTTAGATGACATTTGAAAAATTTATATGCCTGTGTAACCATAAGAAAAATCAATACATAAAATCTATTACTCTCAGATTTCTTATACAGTCTTTCCCAGTCACCTACACACATATTTATCCTCAGATAACTACTGGTTAGTCTGTTTTCTTCTACTAAAGATTACTTTGTCTTTCCTACATTTTTTTAACTACTTGTTAGATATTTTATTTTATTTATTTTTATTTTTTAATATTATTTTAATTTTATTTTTTTAATTATTGTTGTTCAAGTATAATTGTCTGCATTTACCCCCCCATCACTCCCCCCTACCCCAGCCATCCCAACCTCCCTCCCTGTTTTCACCCCTCCTTGGCTTTGTCCATGTGTCCATTATAGTTGTTCCTGCAAACCCTTCTCCCCTCCCTCCCTAGTACCCCTCCCACCTCCCCTCTGGTTACTGTCAGATTGTTCTGAATTTCAATGTCTCTGGTAATATTTTGCTTGCTTGTCTGTTTTGTTGATTAGGGTCCACTTATAGGTGAGATTATATGGCATTTGTCTTTCGCTGCCTAGCTTATTTCAATCAGCATACTGCTCTCATATAGAATCATACCATAGGTATTGATTGTATCTGGCATCTATGTTTCAGCTTAATGATTATGGGCTTCATTTGTGTTGTTACTCGATCACTTCATTTCTTTCTATTGCTGAGTAGTATTCCAACATAGACTGTTGAGTGGAACATCAAGCTTCCGCCCTCAGTGTGTCTGGTTCTCAGGTCTTCAGACCCAGACTAGAATCTGTACCATTGACTCTCTGGCTCTCAGAGCTTCCCATTAAGCCACGGGCTTATCTGGGTCTCCAGCTTGCAGGCAGCATATCCTGAGACTTCTCAGCCTCCATAGCTGCATGGAACCAGTATATGTCTTTTTTTTTAAACTATATTTTTTGTTTTTTATTCTATTACGGTTATCCCAATTTTTTTTCCCTTTTGCCCTCCTCCATCCAGCCCACCCCCTCTCCCATAGTCATTCTCCTCTCAGTTGTCCACGTCCATGCGTCATTCATACCTGTTCTTTGACTTATCCCTTTCCCTTCCTTCCACCTGCCCGCTTGGCCTCCTCCCCTCCTAGAGCTATCTGTCTGTTCCATGTTTCCATGTCTCTGGTTCTGTTTTTCTTCTTAGTTTATTTTGTCCATTAGATTCCAGTTACAAGTGATATGTCTCTTTATATCTATCTATCTATCTATCTATCTATCTATCTATCTATCTATCTATCTATCATCTAACATGTATCTATGCTTTCTCCTGTATTGGCTCTGTTACTCTGATAAACCCTAACACACCCTCTTTCCTGAAATGTGCTAAGCACCATTTGTGTGTCTGTGTGTGTGTCCCTGGGTCTCTGACATGGCCAAAAGCTCAGGCAACTTGTTTAATTTCTAAGTTGTATGTTTCTACTGTATTTCTTTTCCTTTTGGCTAACGCAATTTAAGATTCAACAAACGCCTTGAGGGTGAATTTTACTGAAATGTCCAGTTCACGTCTCCATGATCCTGTTGTCTAGAATTTTGTCCAACTCCTTCCTTCTGGGTGGTCCTAAATTTCAATGTTTGCCTCCACTTCAGCAAGGCCACTACAAGCTTTGTGCCACAGTTTTAGCTGAGCTTTTAGGGTCTGAGACAAGTCATGGCAAATGCACCAGGAAAAAAGGTGGCAGTAAATGTGGGTCTTACTAAATGATTTTCCATGTCCTACCTTATCTTGATCCTTTTCACCATGTCTTAGCTGTGATGGTTGCTTAGCTGTTCTTATATTTCATCTAATTTTTATACCTATAGACAATTGATTTCTATTTATGAATCTACCCTAGTATTTTCTAGTGCTTAAATGCAATTTTCTTGATAAATATATGCATTTAAATACTATATAACTGTAATTGTATAGCACTGACAATATATGTTTTCTTTCTTTAAGGACTTTAAACTAGAGAGATGATTTTGAGTTATATGCTATGAACTCTAATTCCAAGTGCAATAGTATATATTAAAGAAGATTAATACTAGTTTTTATATTTTCTCAGTGTTGCAGTACTTTTAGTTCTGCCTCTCGGTCTAAGAGCCAGCTCACCTACACACTCTAAATGGTACAGCCCTGTACTCACCTGCTGCGTAACCTGTATCTGAGCGAGTCAGCCATGCCGCCATCTGTTGTATTTCTTGCACGATGGCTGTTGTCCTCATTGTAGGTTATTGCAAGTCTCCAAGGGCTAGAATCTCCTTGCCCTTGAGCCATTTTCTAACAAAATAAAAGTGGCTTGCATTTCCTCCTGTCACTGCACAAGCTGTACTATAAAACTGCCTCAGTTACAGCATCACTTATGTTATCTTAAGCAGAATTGATTTTGTTTTCATGTTGTAAGGATGAAAGTGGGCTTAGTAAAAGCTTTTCTAAGTACTATGGTGCTGTATCTGAATCTTCAGAATAATCAAAATTATTCTGATTTTGCATAATGATAATGCCATTATTTAGTATTTATTTTGGTACTTAGAAAGAAAAACCTTCTGAGATACAATCTACTATCTCTGTGCTATAGGAAAAAGTCATTCTAAGTTTGTTATCAAAAATTAAATTAAAAAAAAGAAGTTCTTTTAATTTAGTATTAAGACACCCATGTCAATTATCTTCTATTATCCTGGCCAAAACCAGCAATTTTTATAGTAGAATAAAATAAATCTTGTCACTCAGCTTTTATGCCTGGATAGATAATGTGAGAGGCATATTATCTGTGTAAGTATTTTTCAATTCATCCCTCTATTTCTTCACAAAGGTACAGCTAAAGTATTTTTAACTCACTAAAAGCCTGATGCCAGATGCTGAATGCCTTTAGAATCTGTTAATGTCAGTATGTACCTTTACTGTCTGCCTCAGCCCTTGACTTTCCTGTTCAGCTATTTCTGGATTAGCCCCGACTTGAGTGTAGGATTTAAAAAGTAATTTAGTAAAAATGTCATTTATCAGTTAAAAAATGGAGAGAAACAAAAAGTAAATCATGGTCTAATGGATAACACACAAAACAAAGACCCAAGAAAGTAGATGCTTTTTGGTTCTACAAATTAACATAGAATTTAAGGATGTCATGTTTAATTTAAAGCAACATTCTTGGACAAATTTTTGACAGTTATCTTTATGGTTCTTAGCCATCATGTGACGTTGATTCCTTTAAAGGCTTTTCTGTGAATTATGCAGCACATAATTGCCTGTACCCCTAAAGTTTTAGAAAAAAATATAGAGATACTTTGGTTCTAAACCAACGCTTTAATTCAACTTCTCTACTTCTGTCTTTTGGCCTAGAAATTTTAAAATGTGATTGCTATTTTTCTGTGTAAACGATAAGTAGAGGGTGTCATTTAAAAGTTCAGAGACAGAAAGAGAAGAAATAGAACAAAAAAAGATTCTTGACATTGATCTTAGCAATGATGTTTTAGATATAGTACTACAAGTACAGGCAACAAAAGCAAAAATAAGCAAGTGGGATTACATAAAGCTAACAAGCTTCTTCACAGCAAATAAAAAATCAACAAAATGAAAAAGCTACATACAGAATTGGAAAAACATTTTCCAACTATGTATCTGATAAATGGCTAATGTCTAAAATATATAAGCAACTCATAACTCAATAGGAAAAAAAGAAACAAAATAACCTGATCAAAAAATGGGCAAAGGCCTTGAATAGATGTATCTCCAAAGAAGACATTCAGGTAGCCATTTTATCAAGTAGGTAAGTAAAAAAGTATTCAGCATCAGTAATCACCAGGGATATGCAACTCAAGACTACAATGAGATGTTACCTCACACTTGCTATCATGGTTATTATTTTAAAAACAAGAGATACCAGATGTCGGCGAGGGTGTGAAGAAAGGGAAACTTTGTACACTGTTGGTGGGAATGTCAGGTGGTATGGCCATCATGAAAGATAGTATGGAGGATCCTCAAAAAATAAATATAGAGCTACCATCTGATCCAGCAATCCTAGTTTTGGGTATACATCCAAGAGATCGAAATCAGGATCTTAAAGAGAGATCTGCACTCCCATGTTCACTGCAACATTACTCAAAATAGCCAAGGCTTGGAAACAATTACTGACAGAGGAATGGATAAGGGAATATAGTATGTATACACAATGGAATATTATTCAGCCTTAGAAAAAAACAAAATAATGTGGCAACATAAATTGATCTGGCAACATAAAACATCCAGAGAAGGCAAATCTACAGAGATTTGTAGATCAGTGGTTTCCAGGGGTGAGGAGGATAGGGAACAAGGAAGTAATTGCTAGTAAATGCAGAGTTTCTCTTGGGGATAATAAAAATGTTTTAAAATTATGTGAATGAATGTGCAGTCCTGTGAATATACCAAAAAAAACCAGAACTGTACACTTTAAATGGATGTATCTTATGGTATATAAATTACATAAAACTAAAGATATTAAAATAAAGAATTTTACTTTCATCTTCATTTGAAATTAAATATAATATTCATATTTTTCCAAATTACAAAAATTGCTCTAAAATAAATTGTTATAGGTTTTTACAACTTATATAGCATCACTAGAACTATTATCATTATGTTTATACAAGAAAAAATCATGGCATTTCTACATGAGTTTGTTTTCAAGATAAAATAAATTCACTAACTGTTCCTCACAAATTTAAGAAAAATTGTGAATTAGTTATCTAAAATTGTATTATAAATTCAATTATATGAATGCAGTTAGAATTTTTAATAAAGATGAAATCATGCTAATATTGGAATATTAGCCATTAATGATTTTGCTTATTATATTATTGAAATAAAAACAAGTTCTCAGTTATCATATGTGAATATTAAGAATTATTTATGCCAGCTCTATGAAAAGACTAAAATATTTTCATGAAAAAACTAGTAGAACTGGACATGGCAGTCAGCAAAAATTAGTGCACATATTTAACTTCTATGGGTATATCTATTATTTTTAAATTGCTTGTTTTAAAAAATTAAATTAACCATAACATTGTATTTTTCACATGTTTTTGAGCATATGATCCTTTCTCACTTTCATCTGAGTTAAATAATTACAGAATTACATTTACTTTAGTTCCAGAAACACAGGAAATGCATTTACTAATACCAACATTTGTAAGATCACTTATCAAAGAGAAAAAAATAACTAACTAAATTAATTAACATTGTAACAGTACCAATATTTTATAGAGCTTTATGATTTTCAAAGTGCTTTCCTGTATATTATCATTACTTCAATAATTATTTTGAGCACCTATTATGTGCCAAGTCCTGTTCTAGACACTGATAAGATAATTAACAAACAAAACAGAAAAATATGTCTGTACTAGGATGTTATCATGTTACACTCTAATGAGGAGGGAGACTGACTATAATATAATAAGTAAAATACATTTATGTCTGTACTAACAAATATAATGGAGAAAAATAACGTGGGAAAGGGAGATGAGTGTGGGGATGGTTGCGATTTTAAATATGGTGGTCAGAAAAATCCTCTGTGATGTTGCAATTCCTAAGTAAGATATTGAAGGAGGAGAAGGAGTACAGAGCTCTAGTTGAATAGCATTCTAAGCAATGAGGATAGCAAGTTCAGAGAAACTGAAATGAAAGTAAATCCAGATATATTGTGAAACAAATCATATAGATCTTATAGCTTTGTGTAAAGGTTTATGCAGAGCCCAATAATATAGACTACTATAAGAAATCTATCTGCCCTGGCTGGTGTGGCGCAGTGGATTGAGCGCGGGCTGGGAACCAGACGGTCCCGGTTCGATTCCCGGTCGGGGCACATGCCTGGGTTGCAGGCCAGGTTCCCAGTGAGGGCCATGTGAGAGGCAACCATACATTGCTGTTTCTCTCCTTCTCTGTCTTCCTCCCTTCTCCTCTCTCTAAAAATAAATAAATAAAATCTTAAAAAAAAAAAAAAAAAGAAATCTATCTTTCTCTAAGACTGAATAGGAAGCTGGGGGTAGAGAGAATTTGAGCATTTAAATGATTTAAACTATAGGTGAGTTAAAATTTTATGTAATAATCTAAAAGAAAATGGATATTGGCTTGGATATGGTGGTATCAGTGGAGGCTGTGATATTTTGAAAGAAATCCCAATAGGATAGCTCCTAGATTCGGTGTGGTGTAAGTGATAGAAATTAACCAAGGGTGACTCTGAGACTTTTGACCAGAGCAACTGAAAAATTATGTTTGGCCCTGAACTGAAATAGTGAAGTACTCCAGGAAGTACAGATTTTGGGTAGAAAGATTAGGAGGTTTTTTCTGTTTTTTTTTTTTTTTTTTCTTTTTTAATGTGTTAGACTCATATCAATTAGACATGTAGGTGGCTACTTTGAGATAAAAGTAAATATGCTTGTCTGGAGTTCTGTGGAAATATAATTTGGGAAGTCATTAGCATATAAATGCTATTTAATGTTTTGGAGTAGGATGAGATTATTATAGAAGATAAAATATTGAAGGACAGAGCTCAGAAAACTGAACTTTAGGGAAGGCAATTCAGAGTTTGCAGATTGGAGGATGAGAAAAACCACAAGTAATTCAGCCAGAGAAGGGGAGATCTTGTAGTAGGAACAATCAGAAGAGTAGATTTCCAGTAATCAAGAAAAAAAAAAATTCAAGGAGGAAATAGTCAATTACATGACTGTAACTGAAGGTTTAAGTAAGTTGAGGATGGATCATTTTATTTATCATGAAGGTTATTGGTGAGTTTGCAAGTCAATTCAGTGGCAATATCTGAATGTGGTAGTTTCAAGAGTAAATCAGAAAAAAAGTCATGAGAGCTGGTGAGTAACAACATCTCTTTAGGAAGGAAAAGCAAAAAGGTACAATGGCTAGAAAGAGATATGGGGTTTTAATAAATAGTCATGGAATAGGAGCAGGTCATGTGGGCTTAGGGTTTGGTAGATGTGAAGATAAGCTGATAAGAGATTGTGGATATCTCTTTGACTGTATTTTCTCAGAGAATTGAATGCTCCTGGCTGGTGTAGCTCAGTGGATTGAGCGCGGGTTGGGAACCAAGCGGTCCCGGTTCGATTCCCAGTCAGGGCACATGCCTGGGTTGCAGGCCAGGTCCCAGTGAGGGCCATGTGAGAGGCAGCCACACATTGATGTTTCCCTCCCTCTCTGTCTCCCTCCCTTCCTCTCTCTCTAAAAATAAATAAATAAATAAAAAATCTTAAAAAAAAGAATTGAATGCTAAGTCCCTGGGAGTGAGGATGGGGCTGGAGGTTTTAGAGGTCTGAGAAGAGAGGCATGTGAAATCACCATGGGGAGAAAGAGTGGGTTAGTGGCTTACAGTAAATATCAAAAAGTAATAATGGTTGATTTGAGGTGAGAGGTTCTGCATTTAAAGTAAGATAGTCAACATTTGTGGGTCTTCCCTCTGCCCCCCACCCAATTATATTAGGTTGCATAAGTGTAGTTGCAGGCTGGGGGGAGATTAAAATTTAAACACAGTTTTGTCTGTTGTGTATGAGACAGAGAATCTAAGGCAAAAGGGATTCAAGGGTATATAAGAGGGATTTTTGAATTTAAACTGTTTAGAAAAGACAGCAAGACTACGAAGAAACAGTAAAAATGTGTTAGAGTCAATGATTTGTAAGTACCAGCAAGGTCCAAAGTTTATAATTAATTATGTGTATGTTATAATAGGTATAATTTCCACTCTAGATAACAAGAAATACAACAGAAATTTTAGGTGAGATGTCCCTGCAAGTAGCTCATGTCAAGGACTTGACCCCGCATTCACTGGTTTTCCTCAAGGTTAAGCCCAACTCTGCAATGGTCACCAATGATGCCTTCTGAAAATGTCTAGCTTTCAAACAGATGACCATTTCGGCATTTTCCACAATGATAAATCCAAGCATTGTTTTAGCAAACACCTCTTTTGAGCAGACATCTCTCAACTCGATAATCTCTCAGCTGTGTACCTTGATACCCAATCTTAAATTTCTGTGAACTTTTAACTTCAGTTTTACAGCACAATTAAACAATAAAAGCATCAGACTTGAAAAAATGCGACCCTTGCTTGACTTTATATTGAGCGTGTCATCAATGCCTCATGCCGACAGCACTCGCTTTATTTATCTCATGTTTCTCTTTAACCATCTGGTCACTTAAAAAATCAGATGCATCACTGGTAAAACGCAACACTAATTTATTGTTATACATGAACATTTGTTAGGCTTAAATATACTCACTCCCAGAAACTCAAAACTAATTGAGAGTAAGGACTCGGAAATAAGGATTTTTTAAAGCTGAAATAGAATTAGCTTCTTGCGCTATCTATTCTTGTCCAATGGTCAGAGATAGATTGCTCTGAAGGGGAAAGGGGCACATATCCAGTGAAACTAATTGGAAAGTGAGACAGCGGGAAAGGAAAAATGTAAGCATTTAAAGCTGTTCCGCATGGTGGTTTTTATAGAAACCCCTGTTCCCAGAGCCTCTCCATGTATCAAGAGCCTGGCACAGATAGCATCTGTGATTAACTATGGGGGAACTTCATTCTCAGCATGTCTTCAACATCATAATTTGACGTGATATTCATCAATTTATCAACCACGAAAATTAAAATATGCTTCCCAAAGGTGGCTTTTGCAGTATGCTATAGTAAAAACAAAATAGGATCTAAGATTATATAGCCAAATTTCAAGTGTGACTTTTTGTCCAATAGCTCTGATTCCTTGGGTAAGTCATTTTACTTGTGAGCCTCAATTTACTCATCTCTATGATAAGATGTAAATTATAGTAAGAGAAGGCCTATCTCACAACATTGTTTTAAGAATCAAATGAAGTAATTTACACATAAGAAACTTTTAGGGAAACCATATTCAATGAGCAGTGGGTCATATGTTAAGCACATATCATACATGTCTTTGAGGTAAAATATCACCATTTTTCTTTCGATGTAAAAGTTGAGACTCACTGGTGATAATTTGTGGGTCACAGGTTATAGAATGAGGCATGGTGCCAATGTTCAAAGCATTTTCTCCTGAAGTAGAATTAGGATTTCCATGAAACCATAAGAAAGTATTTAAAGTAAATACTCTTAATCAAAAAATAAAGGAGATCAATTATGTTAATGATGTGAGTATGCTAGGTAATTCAAAGTACAATTTAGGATATAATCCTAGCAGTGGAATTGCCAGGTCAAAAGGCAGTTTCCATTTTTAGTTTTCTGAGGAAATTCCATACTGTTTTCCATAGTGATTGCAGTGGCTGCAATCCCACCAACAGTGCACTAGGGTTCCCTTTTCTCCACAACCTCTCCAACACTTGTTGTTTGTTGCTTTATTTATGATGGCCATTCTGACCGGTGTGAGGTGGTATTTCATTGTGGTTTTAATTTGCATCTCTCTGATGTCTAGCAATACTGAGCATCTTTTCATATGTGTCTGTAACCTCTGTATGTCCTCCTAGGAGAAGTGTCTGTTCAAGTCCTTTGCCCATTTTTTAATTGGGTTGCTTGTCTTCTTAAAGTGGAGCCATGTAAAGATAGCCAAAGACACTGAAATTGAGAACAGGCTGACAGTGACCAGAGAGAGGAGGGGAGGGGATAATGGGGGAAGAGGGTGAAGGGTTTATAGAAACAATTATAAAGGACATATGGACAATAACAAGGGGCGGTGGAAACAGGGGAGGGAAGTAGGAAGGGTTGGGGTAGGGGAGGGGTGGGTAGAAAAGGCAGAAAACTGTACTTGAATAGCAATTAAAAAAACATTTAAAAATAAAATAAAAAAGGAAAAAAAACAAAGTACAATTTGAAGTTTAAATTAAGGCCTTCAATTTAGCTGTTTACATAGTCTAAAGCATTATGAGGATGCATGCTTCCCTTCTTTCAATGTTATGAAGAAATTTTAAAAAGGGGCCTTTTACATGCTTTCTTGTTTCTCTTTCTTACTGTTTATGAAGATGATATTAAAATACCACATGAGAACATGTAATAAAATAAGTTTTAAAATGTATAGCTAAAAATACATGAAATATTTAAATGATTATATTCAACTATTAACCCAATATCCAAGATGCCTATAATTCATTATCTTGATGATCCCACTTATTATTTTCTTCATAACATAAAACTATAACATAAAATAAATTGGAAAATTCTGTCCTTCAATGTTCTCCATCAAAAAATTATAAATTTATTTATATCTATACATACAAACAATACCAGCTGTTGGTATTTTTTCAGGAGGAATTTGAACACATAATTTAAGATTTATATTTAAAGTTGTGCTTGCACAATAATCTAAAATCATTTTTGAAAAACATAGTAATATAAATGCCTCCAAGTAGAAATTTGATACAGTAAAATACTATATAGAGAGAGAATCTGTGTATATATACACACACACACATACATACACTGCTCAGAAATATTAATAGTGGCTTTCTCTGGATAGTGGTGGAACCACAGAAGTTATTTAAAATTGTTTGTGTGGCTAGCACTAAGTTATGAATTTTCTCTTAAAAATTATAACCTCTATAATTAAAAAAAGAGACTACTCAGGAAAAAATCAATGTTTTACTGTAAAACAGCACTTAGCTCTCCCCAGAATTTTTATTCTACAAAATTTCATTTTTCAAAGCTTGGAATAGAACATTGAGTACAAAGCCATTTCCTAGGAGCTATCAGAGGAAAAGTTTGTTTAGCAAAATTACTGCTATTCCAAGTAATCATACAAGCAAAAGAAAAGGAATATTTTGCTTTTCCATTATCACAACTTTAAATTAAATTCTTTTTGTATTTTTTTTTAGTTTGTTTTTATATCTGGTTTGTTTCTGTACGGCTTAGAAGAGGATCATTTTGTGTGAATGTCTCATCTCTATGAGAACTCAAGAACATAGAGAAAGAGCTGGCAAAATTGGAACAAACAATGAAATTCATTCCTTTAGTCCTTTTGTTGACTGTGATTGTCCAGCCCCTCTATATGTTTTTGTTCTTATGTTGAATTTCTTCACCTTCCCATTTTTTATTTCCTCTGTCACCTGTGAGACAGATTGTCCTTCTGGACCCTCATTGTGAGGTGGCAAGGATTTGCTATCACAGATAATAGCACCAGCAGGAAAGTTGTTTTCATCTTCGCCAATGTGTTTGGGAATCTGAGGTAAAAGAAATAATGGCTCTCTGTTGTTCTAGTGTTTTGCTTTATTTCTTTTCTTTCTCCTTGATTGAAACTAAAGTTCTATAAACGGCTGCTTAGTGAGAGGGTTTAGCCTTTCTTTTCTATTGAACCTCAAATGAAAGCCTTTAAAAGTATAACTTCTCTCTATGGGTAATGTAACACCAATCTATAGATATAGCTCACACACACACACACAGACACACACACACACACTCTGCCCAGATAGACTTTAATAGCAAAAAGCTCAACATGAAATTATTTAATGCATCATTTTCCAAAATATGCCCAGTTAAAAACTAGTTGCACAGAAACATGGTAGTTGAAAATATCCACTGACACAATAAATATGAGACCAATAAAGTGATGAATATGAGTTCAATATATATAAAGAAAAACAGAATAAAACAATACACTTACATGGTTGTGTCAGCAAAAACCAAACAGATTAGCCGAGACACCATGTTGGAGATGTAGACCCATGTAGAAAGGAAATTATATATAAAGTCATTCAAAATTCATACCTGATTATTTGTTGCAGTGCTCTATATAAAACACAATAAAATAAATTATTAATAAAAATATCAAAGAATCAAATTCATTATACAAACAATGGCTATAGGCAGATGGTACTCCATGAGTTTTTCATATTTCTTCATGTTTCTAAGAAAAGACACTGACTTTGATTAATATTAATTTTGTAAGAATTTTTGTAGGTGGACTGTCTTAGAGGCTAGAGGTGGTGTGGCCCACCAGAGAAAAGGTCTAGCATGCTCTCTGTCTATTAAAGAGCACTGAAGTTCCCTAAGTTCAGTGTTACTCTCCCATAATACAACCGATTGCGTGTATAGGAGTTACCCAGACCTCTTGGAATTGTCCTTTGGGCTTTGGGGCTTAGGAAACAGGCACGAGAAAATGGGATTGAAACTCTGACCTTTGCTACTGCTGAGAATAAGAATATCCTTTGTCTCTGACCCAGTGGTCTTAATGTCTAAAGCTACTAGGAGCCTTGGGGAGGCTGACACATAAGCTTGCAAGTAGTGGGAAATCTCAGACAGTAAATATCTCTTGCTGTGACTTATACAGATGAAAATAAAATTAAAAATAGAGCCACATGTATTAATATGAGCAAAGCTGTAAAAGATACTGTAGAGTAAAATTTGCATTTAACACACAATATAATTGGTTATATAAAATTTTAAGTGTATGGTGAATGTACAAATTTACTCATACGTATCAGAAACATCCAAGGCTGGATAGAATTGGAGCAGGATCAGAAAAGAGGACCCAGGGAGCTTCCAGTACTGTTGAAATAGTTGTTGTTGTTGTTTTTTTAATTAAAAAAAAAAAAAAAAAAAACAAAGTCTGACATGGAAAGAGATGGGAAGCCATTGCTCCTGTTCTCACAAGAAAAAGAAAGTTGAGCAAACAGAAAATCAACAACTCTTCTTGGATCTTTCAAAAATTTGAGGTCACAGGCCCTGGCTGGTATAGCTCAGTGGATTGAGCACTGGCCTGTGAACCAAAGGGTCGCTGGTTTAACCCCAAGTCAGGACACATGCCTGGGTTGCAGGCCAGGTTGGGCTCCCAGTAAGGGGCACATGAGAGGCAACCACACATTGATGTTTCTCTCCCTCTCTTTCTCCTTCCTTTCCCCTCTCTCTAAAAGTAAATAAAAAATAAGATTAAAAAAACTGAGGTCACAGGGGAAAATGCTACCACAAAAATTGGATATAAAAGCGAGTCGAGAGAATCACTACTGTGAAGCCCAGGAACAGAAGCTTGCTGCTGCAGCCAGGACAAGAAGGAGCACTCAGACAGTAACCGATGAATTGCTGGGCACTGACAGATATATCTAGAGAGTTAAAACCTGTGGTGGGGGGATGTCTTATGGAGGAAGTCATAGAGAGGACTCAAAAAACCAAATGTGAAGTAACCAGAACTCTCATTCATTGCTGGTGGGGATGCAAAGTGGTCTAGCCACTCTACAAGACAGTTTGGCGCTTTCCTGCAAACCCACACATATTTTCATCAAACAATCCAGCAATCAGACTCTGTGGTATTTACTCAGTGGAGCTGAAAACTTGTGCCTATGCAAAAGTCTGCTCATGGATATTTATAGCAGCTATATTTATAACCTCTAAATTTTGGAAGCAATCAAGATATTCTTTGGTATAGAATGGATAAACTCTGGTACACCCAAACAATGGAAGACTATTCAGTGTTAAAAAGAAATGGGCTATCAAGCTGTGAACTCATATGGAGGAAACAAATGCGTATTACCAAGTGAAAGATGTCAATCTGTAATGGCTACGTACTGTATGATTCTAACTATACAACATTCTGGAAAAGACAAAACTATGGAGACAATAAAAGGATCAGTGTGCTGACAAGGGGTGGGGAGGGGTGAAGAGAAGGAGCACGGAAGATTTTCAGGGCAGCGAAGGTTCTCTGTCTGACACTATGTATGCGGATACATGCTACCATATAAATGTCCAAACTCACAGAATAAGCAACACCAAGATTAAATCCTAATGTAAACTATGGAATTTGGATGATTATGATGTGTTCATCAATTGTAAGGAATGTACCACTCTGACAGGGGATGCTGATAGTGAAGGAGGCATGTGTGGGGCTGGGGATACACAGGAACTGCGTACTTTCCAAAACATTTCCTGGGTCCCTCAAACCATTCTAAACAATCCAACCTATTAAAAACAAATGGAAGCCTCAGGAGCTGGGATGCTTCTTCACAGTCTTAAATTAAAACAAGGAGGTTGCCCTGACTGGTGTGGCCCAGTTGATTGGGTATCATCCTGTAAAGGGAAGGGTCGCCAGTTCAATTCCTAGTCAGGGCACATGCCTGGGTTACGGGCCAGGTCCCCAGCTGGGTTGTGGGCTAGGAGTAACTGATCAATGTTTCTCTCCCTCTCTCCCTGCCTTCCCCTCTCTCTAAAAATAAATAAATAAAACCTTAAAAACATAAAACAAAAAGGTTGAATCTTTGAATAGCTACTGTGACAAGTATTAGACACCAGGTGCCTTTGAGAAGTTGTTTAGCTTGGGGTCAGGAAATGTCCCTTACCTGCTGCCAAGTTTAGGGGTGGGGCCAAATTATGAACATAGAATTTCTATCTGGGATAATAGTGCTCAGGTATTTCTGAGCACCATAACTGCCATTATAATATTATCTTTAAGAGGTGCCTGGGAATAATACAAAAAAAAAAAAAAAAGGATCTTCAGCATGTATTTAACATGAAAAATAAAACCTTATGCATACATAATATTGTTTTCCATTCAACAAGTATTTATTGAGCCTGGCGGCACTGTGCTACACAATTTTTGTTGAGATCAATATTCATGGTGGGTATTAAAATTATTTTTGTTACGGTAGAACTTAATTGGGGTAAAATAACTTCAAACAAATGTGAACTAAAAACAGTTCTGCATATTATGATGACACTTGTTAGTTTTAATGTAAAGATGTGAAGATAGTTAACATGAGAATTTTTCTAGTGGTCTTAATCACATTACAGCTTTATAGTTCAAGTATTTCAAAGGTAATCATTGTACTTGAAAAGTCACATTTTCTTTCAAACAATTTTTTCCCTTATCTTTTTTCTTGATTGCCGAGAAGGACATGTTGACTTTATAGACTTTTATTTTTAGTGTGGAAGAGGCACTATTTGCAGCTCAGTTTACAAAAAATTACTTTAAGAAATCAAACCTTGCTGTGACATCAAATCCTTTCCTTTTTATTGTGCTTGATACCTGGCTGGATTTGTTCTTCATCTGGCCCTGTGATATGAAGTCCTGCTGATTTTGATACAGCTATTATTGCTTTAAAAGAGAGCAACTGTGTATTTAATCTGAGTGTGTTCAATTGTGTATTTGGCATGTCCACGGCCAGGGACACTTAAAGATATGCTTTGAGAGTTTGAAAAGGTCTATTTAATGTTTTTATGTAGTACTAACCAATTTATTTAGTGTTTCTTGATGTTGCTGTGGATTTGAAATGATTCTGTTGAATTTTCCTGTATTTGAAAAATTAATGATAGGCACATGGAGAAAATATATTTCTAGAGTCATTACATGCAAACTCATATATTTTTCTTCTGAAACTAACACTCCTTAAGGATGATGAAATTTTATTTTTAAAACATTCTAGTTGAAGTTATTGACTCTTAAAAATGGGATCTCATTGGTCTAGAAAATAGAGAAAGCTGAGAGAGATTTTCAGATGTGTCCATAGACACTGTGTCTATGATGGCAAGAAAGACTCACTGATTTGTCTAAATAGAGTGATGGTCACAGCAAGAGGGTTATAGCTCAGGCCCTGCTCAGAGATCCATTATTATAAGTTTATAATAATATTTAAAGTGGGTATCTTCGAACTATGGACAGATATATGTTAAAAAAGGAAAGCTCATGATGCCTCCTCAGCCATCTTTAGTCTCAAAAATTTGGTCTGTATCAGTATCCAGCATTTTCTATGCTAATATGGTATGCATATGGTTGTCAGTGTATTTTATGATTTAGAATGAAATATATAGTTTTCTTCTACTTGAAATGTTCATTTTATACAATATTATGAGTTTTTAGTCATCTTCTTTTAAATGGCTGCATAATATTTTATAGTGTGGTTTAGACATCCCATCTTGGTTGTTTTATTCATTTAGTGAATATTATGAACTACTTTATGCTCAGCACTGAATATATATAGCAAACAAGACAAAACTCTATGCCTTCATAGAGCTTCTGTAAAGGGGGCACATATAACAAATGATTAATAAAATATTTATTTACTAATGGAAATAAACTTTAAGTGGCAATAAAGCTGCCATAAAATCATACTATACTTTCCCAGTCAATTAATTATCATACTCGATGTAATGATAACTTCACGCCTCTTCTCTTCTCAAATGTACAAGGCTTCCTTCACCATCTTCATTGTTAAAGTTGCTTCAGGTTAACAGAGGAAGTTGAAGTAATCACAAGACATAGAAACTCTAAGAAATAACCAAAAGGAAATTCTAGAAATTAAAAGCACAATAACAGGAGTGAAGAATATCTTCAATGTGCTCACCATAAACTTGATTCAACCAAGGAAAGAATCAATGAGCTTAAAGATAGCTCAAAAAAACTTCCCAAACTAAATGCACAAAGAAACAAATAATGGGGTAAACAAAAAATAGAATAAAATATAAATTAAAAAACAAAGAAATATAAACTAAAAAGAAAAGATCCAGGTAGAAATATATGGTAAAGTAAGAACAGTACTGTATCAAAAAATAAATATCAGATGGAGCTAAGAATAATTTCAAGATGACAGAAGAAAATCGATAAAATTGATACATAGAAATTATCCAATTGGGAAAGCAAAAAGAAGAGTTTAAAATTGAACAATGCTTTAGTTTAGTGGCTATGGGATAATATCAAACAGTAATTGAAATTCTAGAAAGACAACTAAAGGAACAGAAAACATTATTTGAAACAATAATACTTGAAAATGTTCCAACTTGGTGAACTGAACCTTGCCAGAAAACACCCGGGTAGGTTTGAAAGTAGATCCTCCCACCAGTGAATCTTTCTGATAAGACCATAACCTTGGCCAACAGCTAGACTGTAGTTTCATGAAAGACCTTGAGGCAGAAACATCTGTGATGCTATATCTGGGTCTCTAACAGGAAAAATAAATGTTCGATGTTATAAGATGAAAATTTTCACAGAAATTTATTACATGCAATATATGACTAACACAAGAATCTATTTTGATTATGAGATATACCATGAATATTAGGATATTATAAAGTTGGAAGTAATATAAGGATGGTGTGCTAGATACAGTTCATATCATTTTCCAGGTCCATTTAGCCATGGGTTTTCTGCTTGATGTTACTGATGGATCCTCAGGAAAGTTGTGTAGCACCAACACCATTCTTTAGCCCACAAAGGGATGATTTGATCTAAATCAAAAGTTTTGTGATGGATTCGATTTTGTTATAGTTCTACATTATATTTCTTAGCATTAGATCTTAGCTTATCATGGAAGTTTGATATACAGGCTCATTTTGTTGGAGACAAATTATTTTAGTTTTGCAATTTTTGTGGTTGTGCAGTTGTTTGCCCTGGCTTTTATTTCCACATTTCAACATGAAATGATGGTGGATATTTCAGAGCGGTGCACTGATCTCATTAGATGGACTGTTTTGTTTCCGTCTCTAGACAGTGTCTTCATCTTCTCACCTGGGCTCCTTGCACGACTGAGGGAGCCTCACGATGCCTAAGGTAAAGTACTACGCATTAGTCTAGCCTCCTCTTTCTCCTGGAGCTCTCTCTCAGCCTCATGGGGACTAAATTCATCACTACCTTTGCTGTTTCCCAGAGTGACCATATACTTTCTCTACTAAACCAGGCTGCTTTTAGAAATGAAAGGGGGCACTATTAATGATTGTGTTTAAAAGAACAAAACATGTGTAAGGTAGACTGTCCCAAATCCGCCAGAGTCTGTGGTTCATCAAGGCTGGCACGTGGTTTCTGTACCATTGACCCGTTCTACCTATTTTTGCTTTCCAAAAAATGATTTTCCTCTATCCCTATACTCAGGAACTGAAAAGATCGTGTCAAACTTGACTGAACTTATTTGAAGTTAAACTACTTCTCAATCTTACTTTTTATCTTCAAATTTTATATGCTCTCTATTATTGCACAAAACTCAAACTGGCTTTCACATACTGGCATTTGAATCTGTCAGGTCTGCACTTGGCAACTCTGGGCCTAGGGCAAAAAGAATTAAAAAGTCAAAAGCCATTAACACCATTAAATCACTATTTCTAACATTGTAATATACTTTAATATAATTTGCTATAGTGGTATCTTCTAATCTCTACTGTCAAATTAGTTCAAGTTAGTCTGTTTTCCTCACCCTATTTTAAAAAATAATTTCCATCAGTTGGAATTAAAAAAAAACAAAACCTGAGTGTAAGTCTAGGAAGAATTCTCATTTAAATTTTTATCTCTACATTTTTTTTGTTTCTTGATCATTTGTGTGATTATTTTATTTTATTTTTTGTATTATTATTTTTTTAATATAGTATATATTTTTTAAGATTTTATTTTTATTTATTATTTTTATTTATTATTTTTAGAGAGAGAGGAAGGGAGAGAGAAAGAGAGGGAGAGAAACAGCAATGTATGGTTGCCTCTCACATGGCCCTCACTGGGGACCTGGCCTGCAACCCAGGCATGTGCCCTGACTGGGAATCGAACCGGGACCCTCTGGTTCCCAGTCTGTGTTCAATCCACTGAGCTACACCAGCCAGGGCATAAATATAGTACTTTTTAAAAGATTTTATTTATTTATTTTTTAGAGAGAGGGAAATTGAGGGAGACAGAGAAGGAGAGAAACAGCAATGTATGGTTACTCCTCACATGGCCCTCACTGGAGACCTGGCCTGCAACCCAGGCATGTGCCCTGACCAGGAATTGAACCAGGACCCTTTGGTTCCCAGCCTGCACTCAATCCACTGAGCTACACCAGCCAGGGCTGATTATTTTATTTTTATTACATTATAATGCAACTGCTTGTATATTATGCAGAGTTATTTTCCTATCTCCCCATATGTCTATATATAGCTCTATATCTATATACCTATATTTCTTTCTATTTATCATCTACCTTTGAGAACATGTTATCTGTCAGCTTTACTATATGATTTTAAGGGCAATAGTCATATATTATTTTTTAAAAATTCCTCTTCAGAGTCTGCATTTAAGTAATTTTAAGGAATTATTAAAGGGAAATAAAATTGTTCATAATCATTTTAAAGCCATGAATACTCTTAGATTAGCTTTGTGAAGACATTTCAATCCTGCTTTGGAAAATAACATTAAGAATCATCTGAAAATAACATCAAATAAGACTTCAGGGTATATAAAAGATATAAAAGATTTTAAGTAATGACTGAACTCTTTTCTTTTTAAACCCCAGACCCCCTGAGGCTGACATAAGCATTGATGCTTAAAATTTTTCAGGAGGTTGACAACTTACATATTACTTAAACCAAGCAAAGGTGATTTCTTTTTACCTTAGTCAATCCAATCCTTCCTGCAAATAAGACACAAATCAGAGGTCTTGTCGGTTGGTACATTTCCCTCATAAAAGTTAACAGAGGAGCAAAAAATAACAAGACAGTTTAGAAATGTTCGTTTCACCAAATGAGAAATTATTAGCAAAGTATTCATTTTACATAAAATAAAATTATGATAATAAAAAGTGAAATTATGAAAAAATGAACAGAAGAGACTGACGCAAAGCTGTTGAGTTACTTTGTCAATCTCAGTGAGAAAGTATTAAATGTTTAATGGTATTTTAATGATGATAAACTTAAAATTAGATCGCTTCAGCAGTGTTTATATCTAGGGAGAATATTTAATGCATTTCTAAAATGTTAGTTAAGTGAGATTTACATGGATAGGGATAGTTAGATACACATATAGATATCAACTAATATTTACTTAGCTTTCCCCTGGCTGGTGTAGCTCAGTGGATTGAACACGGGCTGCAAACCAAAGGGTCGCCGGTTCGATTCCCAGTCAGGGCACATGCCTGGGTTGCAGGCCAGGTCCCTAGTGAGGGCCATGTAAGAGGCAACCATACATTGCTGTTTCTCTCCCTCTCTTTCTCCCTCCCTTCCTCTCTCTCAAAAAAATAAATGAATAAAATATTTTAAAAATATTTACTTAGCTTTGACAATTATTTACTACTACAGGTCTATGACAGGACACAGAAAAACAGATTGAAATATTTTGTGTAGTCAGTAGGAGAGGTAAATTAGCTAGTTTTCACAGGATGGCTAATTGGAAAATCACATCCAGGCACACTAATATTTTAAATTATTGTTTTTCTACATCATACAATTTCAATAAATTGAGGATATGAGAAGGAAACAAATCATTTCATCTTCCATATTTTCTGGTTGCATAAAAAATGACAGTCAGGTCTTCAACATCTAAGCCAATGTAAGACTCCTATCTTCAGAAAAAAACAAGTTCTGTCATGCAATTCAACTTGTTTCTTTATTCCTGGGGAGCTTTACAATTTTCTACAAGCCTAAGTTTAACTCTGAATAGAGTTTTGCTGTGAGTTTCATGTTTCTGAATAAGCTGGTAGCAAAAGTATCCAGGAGCCTCATTAAAAATGTTCCATCTAGAAAAGTATAGTAAATGCCCATTGCATTTTAATAGAAAAAGAAATCCTGCAATCCAAATCACAAAGTCTTGCCTATTTAATAAACTGCATGTATCTCTCTTTGGTAATGAACCTTCTAGTGTTGTAAGCTATTGTTCTTATCAAAATCCCAATACAACTTCAAAAAAAAAAAAAAAGCCAACCCCCGTTAAATTAGGAAAATTCTTCACTAGAAAGGGAATCTATTTTCCCTGATAGAGCTCTAGAGAACAATAATTGATGAACAAATGTGCTCATTTCAAGCTGTGTGACCACAGCTAATTGCATTTTCATTTCCCTTTCATGTGTTTATATACATTTATTCATTTAACAATCATTTTATTTCCTTTTTAAAATAAGCTTTGACAGAGAATTAAAGTTAATGTATATATGGAGGTCCCAGAAGGTGGAACTAGATAGTCAATTAAAATGCTCATATCACAAAACTTCAGCAAAGTTCTTCGTATTCCAGGCTGTGCTGGCTTCTCATTGACGGTACATCTTCTCAATAATGCAAGACCCAAAATAAAAGAGAAGCTGGAAATCCACTGCTTGCTTTGATTTGAAGAATTTATTATCAAAACAGTATTTTAAATATTTAACAAAGAATGGTGAAATCACTGAAACATCAAACTTTTTAGGGCTATAGCTGTCAATTTCTGCTAGCTAGTTTTATTTTTAGCTCTGGTTTGCAAATGCTGTTTCAGCTATTTCCGAATGGATGTATTTATCTATTGGAGTGAACTAACCCTCCCAATGGTGTCTGAGACAGGATCCAGGGCATGCTTCTGTTATTGTCACCATTAAGACAAAACAAAAAGCTAACAAAACACACTTTGGATGGTACCTTATTCTTGGCCTATGGAATGATCAAATTTATTTTTACATGGAAGTAAAATAAATAAATATAAATGTGAAAATAAATGTGTATGACTCTATTTGCATAGCAAATCAAGGATACTTGTAAACTCCATTCAAGATTACCAAGGAAAACAGAGATCAAGATAGAGCTAAGACAGACTTTATTACCAACTACTTCAAGATAGTCTTCTGACCAGGTAAACTTGGCAATATGGAAAACACTTGCCTAAGTGGGACCTGAAACCCAGGACCACTGCAGCCCCAAATGCCAATTTTGCTACTTTCCCCATCTCTACCAGCCACCTAATCAGTATAGATCTTTAGTGCCTACCATGGTTCTCGGCACATAACAAATGCTTAATTAATATTGTTGGGTGGATGAATGAATATTACTCTCTTGCCAATGAAAGACAAATCTGGAGCAAAAAGACAGAGAAAAGAAAAAAAGTATTTGATCATCTGCTAAGGCTCGTCTTTATAAAATGTAAAAGAGACATGGTCTTGATTTTGGGTAAACAAACACACACATCTTTTCAAGGGAGTAGATGAGGGGAGGTGTCCTAGTGTGTTCTGGGCTGCTCTAACAAATACTTCAGACTGGGTAGCCTGTAACAACAGAAATGTATTTCTCGCAGTTCTGAAGGCTGGGAGTCCACGATAAGGGTGCCAGCACAGTCAGGAGAAGGCCCAATCTGGCTCCAAAAGCAGAGGCAACAGCAGCAAATATAAACAAGTGGTACTACCTCAAGCTAAAAACACAGAAACAAGCAAAAAACCCAACAACTGCAAGGCAAATGAAACCATCAAAAACTAAAAAAGCAACCTACTGAATGGGAGTAGATACTTGCCAATCATACATCTAAAGAGGGGTTAATATCCAAAATATATAAAAAACTCCTACAACTCAATACCAAAAACAAGCAATCCAATTTAAAAATAGGCAGAGAATCTGAATAAACCTTTTTCCAAAGATGGATGGCCAGCCATCAGTTACATGAAATGATGCTCAACATCACCAATCATCAAGAAAGTCAAATCTAAACAATGAGAGAACACCTCACACAGACAAATGGAGAACCTGTTTTAATTGGCACACGGAAACCTCTAAAGCAGGGGTGTTAAACTCATTTTCACCGGAGGCTACATCAGACTTGCAGTTGCCTTGAAAGGGCAGAAATAATTTTAGGACTGTATAAATATAACTATTCCTTAACTGTTAAGGAGTTGAAATTACATATGACCCTTTGAAGGCAACCACGAGGCTGATGTGGCCCCCGGTGAAAATGATTTTGACACCCCTGCTTGAAAGGCTTCAAGATTCCAATAGCTGAAAGACTCATTGAACAATCTTGTCTTAATTACAACATTCATCATAATGACCATTGTAAATTCTGGGTGGTCTTAGTAAGATTTTCCACTTTCGTAGATGTTTACAGCTACTAGTACCATTGTTCTCATATAGAAAATATGTAGTTGTGCCATTTCAATTCTTTGAAACTTGAGGACCCCATTTCCTGAGTTATGTCTTGGGTTTCAGAACCAGATTAACACCTACCATGGCCATGCCCCTGGATTGGGGTTTTGGTGGTGTTCCCAGAGTACCTTGTAGTATGACAACTTTCTTGATGTTGGCAGGCGACACAGTGCCATTCTAACCTGGACCGACTGTCCGAGCATGGGAGTACTCTGCCAGATTTTAAGTACTTGAAATTGTGCTCACCAGTTCTGCAGTTTTCATTCTCCAGATCAGCTCGCTATTAGCAACAGATCTATTATTTCTCTGGCAAGATTTTTTTTTTATAGTGGCAGATGCCCTACTGGCTTTTAATAGCCCAGCTTGTGCCTACTTAGATTTTGATTTTAATGGTCCAAACAGCCCAAGGTTTTTGTTTGAATTTATTTTCCCACGTCTCCCAGAGATTTATGCTGTGGACTTAGCTGTAAGCTTCGTGAGCTCTTCGTGGCTGCCATCTGTTTCGGACTCTGAATAGAACTGTCCTGGGAACACCAGAAACTTTCCGGGAACTTGAACAAACACTGGAAGCTTTTCAGGACTCCAGAAACTTTCTGGGGATTTTAATAAACCCTGAAACATATCTGGGACCCTAGAACCTTTCTGGGAACTTTAAGAAACTCTGGAAACTTGATGGGTTCCAGAACCTTCCTGGGAGCAATATATCTTTAATTTTAAATTAAGTTTGTTTGGATTGGAGAGCTGCACACACCAGAAGGAAAATCAAAATGAGAGTGGCTTCCCCACAGCCAAGCAGGAACCGTGAACTCAAAGGAGTTAAGGCGATGTCTCACCTGTGCCTCTCCTTCCTCCATAGCCTGTTAGCTGCCAAATTTGGATCCCATTCCTCCTCACCAAAACTTGTTAAAAGGTGGTTAAAGAAAACAATGTAGTTGACACATACGTTATTTAACACTTCAAAAAGCAGTTCTCATTTTAGAGAACTGCCAAATGGGCCGGGCAGAAGGCATGAAGCTTTTATAGAATAAAAAAGATAGTCACTCTAATTTGGGGTGAGAAGGCACCGAGAGTCAGTGTAGAGCCCCCCGGGCGGGGCGTCTGGGGATTGGCTGGCTGGCTGGACTGCCTTTCCGGCCAGGAGGGGCTTTCAGGGAGGCAGGAGTTTTCTGTTTCCACTTGCTGAGATGGCACCACGGGCAGAGGGCTCCAAACTGGGCCTAGAAGATAGTCCGACAATAGGTAAGGTGTTTTCTATTTCATTTTTTCTTATGGCATCTCAGGATTTCTTGTTTATTTTTGGTTTTCGATGGCTTGAAAATGAACTTCTCCGTCAGTATTGTTTGAAATATTTCTTCAGTTGCTTGCTTTTCCTTCTCCTTCAGTTACGCTCTGATAAAACCCAGTAGGTTGGGTTTTGGTGAACTAGTTTCCCCCAGGGCAGGTCTTGTTAAGAAGAACGGAAGGCTCTGGTGTATTTCAGAATGATCCCCCAACCCCGCTTCCCCTGAAGCACGAAGGGATTTTTCAGATATTAAATGTGGGAGTCTAGCTGAGGCCCTAGAGGTAAAATCCACAATATTGTGGGACCCTCCCTATGACTGGGTCCTTTTGGAAGTTTTAATTCTCTGACTTGTCTCCACTGAGCCTCCCGCAACTCGTGGAATTCAATTCAGGTGTTCCTGCCAGGTATTCCTTTCCTGGCAAGGGTTCTTGTGGTTTCCACTTTGAGTCTCCACTCAGATTATTCCCTTCACCCACGAGGGACGCTAGAGTGCAATGGAGTTGGGTATTTCCCTCCCCCCTGGGTCAGCTAGGCACTGGTCAAGCCCAAAAGCCCAGTTTAGGTTAAATGCAGGCCTTATTAAGAGGAGCAAACTAGTCTGGGCATATTTCAAAATGGCTATTTTTCTCCCCACTCTGTTGGAAGCATGAGGAGATTTTTCTCCAACCTCCCTGTGAGAATGTAGCAGAGTTTCTATAGGTAAAACTGAAAAAAAAGTGTGTGGCTCTCCCGAAGAATGGGATCCCTGGAGTTTTTATCTCTTAAACTTGTCTACACTGAGCATCCAATAACTCATCATTTACAGTTTAGGTTTTCCTAATGGGTACTGGTTCTTCTAGAAATTTCTGCTCAGGTAAGTTGTAATTATCTGTATTCCCCTGTCTCTCCAATTTTGGAGACAGCGTTTTTTGTTCCGTGAAAGAATGAATAAAAGACTATGTTGTGCTCGCAGAGAAGTTCAAGGCTGGTCCTCAAAGCCCTACCTGAGCCTTCCCAGTTGCGTAAAGTGCTTGAGTTATAATGAAGCTCACCAGAACTTTGATGTGGAGCTTCTCCTTTGGTTATAGTTAAAAACTAATTCAGTATCTACTGGTATTTTTGAACCAGGCCTGAAGGATTGCCCATCCTAAGCTTCTGTGTACCCTGATGGCTATCAATTTCACGTCCTTTAGTGTGACCTTAATGATATGGCCTTTCTTTGTACAAGTGAAGAATATTCTTAACTCTTCCCTTAAACTCATGGGTGACTAGAGTCTTCTAAGTGGTTAAGATTAGTTTCCAAGTTTTGTTATATAGTTTTGATTTCCAAAGTTCTGATTATTATAGGACAAAATTGTTACTTAGCTTTCTACATATTGATCATGGGCTTGAATGGCTTTTTCTCAAGGATTATTTTAGGGCAGTTTTTTGAGCAGTTTTATTAGCAAAATGTTCTTAGATCCACATTCTTTAATACAATCAACTAGTATCCTACTCTCAGCATATTTTCAAACAGAAATCCAGAAAATTACTCCTTCTTTTTAAAAGAGTATGTAATTGTACCAATTTACTCAGGGTAAATCTCATAATAGGGTATAATAGTAACACTCTAAAATGATGATACTCAACTATAAAATTCTTAATAACATAAGTAAGCAAATGAGAAGTTCATGGATGGGTATAAGCTAAAGTAACATTTATTTATGCTGATAAAAATGGCACATTAGATTTTGACTTGATTCATTGATCATTTTTGCTTATATGGTATAATGGAGCAAGATGTTACCATTTAATATGACTTTTTCAATAATATTTTATTATAATGACTTAAATTTTTAAAATGCAATTTTTAAATAAACTAAATGTTATTTAAATGTTGTATTAGGATGTTATAAACTAAATGGTAGACAAGTATATGTTAGTGACTAGTTGTCTTGGGGTAAGATATTCAGGGCCTCATAGAAAGCCAATTTAGACCCCTTCTTTAGCAAGTTCTTCCAAACAGTACTGTTCTGACATAATGTAGACCTGTGGACAGCAGACACATGCTAAGAGCTATATGACTGTCTCCTTCACTGAACTTTTGTTTATGTAGCCTATTGGTGAACCAGCCTGAAATTTTGATACATTGCTCTTGTTCACCATTGAAATGGAGACACATTATGTTGGATGACTTAAAAGCCATGTAAAATATTTTAGTAGACTGAAGAACATTTCTATTTTGCCAGACCTAGTCTTCTCAAACATATCAACATTTTTATGGTTGGGTTTAAATGGTGAACCCGAACTAGTATTTTTTTAAGTCTTCTCTTGACCATTAACATACTCAACAATAATTTTGATAGTATTTTGTAAGTTTAAGTTTCTCTTTTGTGAGTAAATTAATACTGCTTAAAATATTTTCTAAAGTAAGTTTTTTTATTTTATATTACTGTATCCAGGAGGTACATAAAAGTCTTCAACCTATGGCAATAAGACTAAGTAACATTTTTAATTACTTCTTTTGTTAGAATTACATACATATTTATAAAGGGACACAGGCATAAATTGTTAATTATAGCTCATTGAAATTTCACAAAATAAACACATTGCCCCTCTAGCACCTAGTCCAAGAAACATATCACTTGAAGCTCCCCACTCCTTGCTACCCCTTAGCAAGGTGACCACAGTCCTAACTTTGAATACACTAAACTGGACATGGTTTTGTGTGAGTTTTCTATAAATGGAACCATACAGTGTGTATTGTTTTGTATTATTTGGCTTTTTTCCTCGGCATTGTGTTTGTGGTTTCCATCCATACCTTTCTATGCATTCTCACTGCTGGATATTATTCCATTGGACAAATTTCATTTTATTTGGCCATTTGTTTGTTGTGTTGTTGGAGGGGGTCATTGAGCAGACATGGATGCAGGTTGACTTTCAAGCTAGACTCATGAAATTGGAGGCTCCTCACCCTCTTCCCTCTCCTTGAATGTGCGCTCTGCTTGTCTTCACTGTGCTAAAAGGACACAGCCTTGAGATAGTAATGTGGTTTTGAGACCACTTCGATGGTATATGTGACTGAGACCAGTGAAGGCCTGTATAGAAGCTTTAAGATTCTGGAAGGCAGGCACAGAGGTCTCATCATATAGCCGTCCAGGTCAAGACTTGTATGTAAGTTCTCTTGCTTATTTAACCTGCCACCTGCCACTCTGGAGGGGACGCATCTTTCTTTGGTCTCTCCTTGCCCTCCGGTAAGGGGGCTGGTTTTGGATTGCCTTCAGCAAGCTCATGAGTTTGGGAAACAACACGGATGGACATTGATTTATTTTTTCATTATGTATCCAGTCTCCAGTTGATAGACATGTGGTTGTAGGTTTTGGTTATTACTGCCGTGAACTTTCAAAGAAAAAATTAAGTACAGATATGATTAACAAATATATTTATACATAAATTGGTCACTTTTGTTTCAGTGGGATTCAACGATGTTACAGATACAATGTGTTTTATAGAAAATAAGGAGTGGAAATGCTAAAAGTATGTCTGATTGGCAAGTTCTATTAAGGTGGGATTTTTGGAAAGGGGGAGATTTCTAATTTAGCCTTCAGGTACATTTGGCAGTCCTTGGTTGACTGCAAGGGGCCGTTTCAAAAGAAGAGGGATTGTTCAATACTTTGGGCAGAGGGTTTTCTGTGATTGGGGCAACTCCTGGAACAAATGGGGAGTCAGGGAGGGAGCTCTTTCTGAAGTCAAAGTGTCATTATGGTCCTAATGGGGAGGTAGTTGGCTGCCATAAGAAGTACTTTTTCAGAACATTCTTTTAGATTTTTTTCATGGGGAGGGGAGGGATGAACAAAACATTCACCAGAGAATTCTAGCCCAATTTATGATATGAGGGTAAAAACAAACAAACACACAAACAAACAAACAAAAAAACAGGCAATTTGCAAATGACCCATCCTCTGGGCTGATCACTCTCAAATAAAATTTCAGGTGGGTACTAACACTTTAGTCTGGTAGTGCAGCACCCAGACATCCAGACAAGCTGCGTTTCCTTCCCAGCCTTTCCTCCACAGAGCTGGGGAGGGTACTGTCTTGGATGCTGCTCCATCCCTCTTCTGGGAGCTCTGGCTAGGCAAATAGTGCTCAGTAGACAGCTGCTCTTGGTTAACATTCATAGAAAAAATAGTAAATGAGATGGATTCTATCAAAGACATTAAGTAAAAAGATAGGCATTCCATCAATATTTCAGTGTCGTATAGAAAACATCTTTTTGATTAGGGGTTATATTCAAAATATTTAACCACCTGTAGAGCATGGACAATGACAAATGGAAACAAATTGTGGTCATAAAAGCCAGAGCAAGGTCTTTGAGACCCTACAGGGCCAGTGTGTGAGGGCTGGGGCAAGGCTGGAGGGGGTAGGTGTGAGTCCTGATAAGGCCGAACAGGTGAGTGCTCATCAAGGAGAGCTCTGTAATTTTTTCTGACTTTCTAACACTCTTCTTGTCTGAAAATACAGAATATCAGAAAACTCTCTGACAATTTATTTACTGATTTTTTTCAACCCAGTGTACAAGTAAAGTAGTACCAAAAATGCTAACCTATACCCTATGAAAAACAAATTTACTAACTAGTTTGGAGTGTTTATTGGTAGTTCTTTTTAATCTTCTGCCTTATAATAACCACTCCAAACACTGTTTTCCAAAGGTATTTAGGTCAGCTAACTTTTTCCCCACCCCCTTCAGTAATGTTATACTATACGTTTGTAATACAGTTAGATTTATTTTTGAGTCTGCATTCCATTGTAAGAGCTGCATTTGGAATTCATGTTTAAATTTGCAGACAGTGAACTCTTCAAAGAATAGTTCCATGGGTTTTGAGAAATACATGAAGTTATGTACCTACCATTTGGGTACCATATTGTTGCATGAATCAAAATTTCTTTCTTTTTGGAAACTGGGACTCAAATCAATAATTTGGAACAAGAGGGAGAAATAAACATTCAACTGGAACAGACTGAAGAAACAAGAATTGAAAAATATTGAGGAGAGGCTTAGGAACCTCTGAGACAACTTTAAATGTTCCAACATCCAAATCATAGGGGTGACAGAAGGAGAAGAGGAAGAGCAAGAAATGGTTGGAAGCCTGAGGAGAGAGAAGCTATGGCATACTTGTTGGGGAGAGGGCACATGCTAAAATGTACATTAAAGAATGTACCATTTTGTGTATGCCTCCTTGCTTTTGACAAATGTATAATCTTTTTATATCTCGTATTTAAGAAGTATAAGTTGTAAATTTACCCTTTCCTGTAATCTTTGAACTTAAATTTGGAAAATATTCATTTTTAAAATTTATTATTGTTCAGTTATAGTTGTCCCACCTTTTACCCCATTGCTCACCCCAACCTGGACCCCCTCAACTCCCACAGTCAATTCCCCCCATTGTCTGTTCCTATGAGTTTTCTATTTGTGTTCCTTTACTTGCCCCTTACCCTTCTTTCCCCCATTATCCTCCTTTCCCCTCCCCCTCTGGCCACTGTCAGTTTGTTCTTACTCATTTTTATTAAGATATCCTTTTTCAGCTTAACAGAATGATGAGGAAAATAAGCATCACTGTGATTAGCACTACATAAATATTATCTAAAAATTTATTATATCTAAATATAATATTTATATTATAATATTTATTATATCTAAATAAAATATTTTATCTAAAATTTATTAATAAATACATCACAATCAATTTGCTAAGGGATCAGAAACACAAAACATATGGGTTGTTTTACAATTACAGAGACAAAAGATCATTTTTATTTCTTCTTTAACAGGTACCAGTTACAAAACAAATTTACTTACTATATACAAGCACATGGAAATTTGTATAGTTTATTTGCCACAGAGTGAGAACAAAATGAGCTGAAGTGTAAGTAAGAAAATATGTTTGCAAATTCATTAACTAGTGTCCTGTTCATTGACGTTACTAGCCTCATTCTATCCTAGAAGCATGCTTACACACACAGTTTCTAAGAGACTTTAGATTTTTGGTAGAAAAAACTATTACCTCTATTTATGCCACCACTTTGTGATATTTTCATTTTTATTGAAAAACTAGTATTAACATGTTTATAGGCATACCCTAAATTCTTTTCATTATTTCCCATAAATTGTAGGATTTAAAGAGGAAATACAACAATGGGCCAGATGGCCAGAAAAATACCCCCCTTCCATCAAACCTAGATGTGAAAGGTATCTGTCTCAACAACAGCAATACTTGGCTGCTTTCCTAGGAGCTCGTCTTTGTAGCCAGACTTGTGCACTCTTCTCTCCTGCTTGAAATAGGACTACAAATCCTGAATCATATCCTTTTCTTAGTATTAACCTATGTTGCTGTACTCAAATACAACAGCCCCAAAGTGTGATATATTGCCTAGTGGACATTATCTCTTCCAGTGATCCAACAAATAATGCTCAAACAAACAAACAAAAATCTGACATTGATATTAGAAGTACTAGCGACAGAGTATTTTCGTACACTCACAATACAGCAAAAAGTAGTGAAGATTTAAATTATTTATATTGGCAGGCACGTTGTTGTAATCTTCACCTTGGCTGACATGTGACTAAAACGGGGCAAGGGCTGAGAAATTAATTTTAATTTCCTCCTTGTGATGAAAATACAGGTACCAGGATACTTTCTTGTTATTATAACAAATGTATGTTAAGACTGAGAAAAATGAAAGGTATTTTAGTCTTGCTCTAAGAAATACTTGTGCCCTGAACATAAAGTGTAAATTAACTGAAATACCTGAATTATTAAGACTAAAACAGCAGCCTGTTGATCAAATCTTGGTTCAAGACTTGGTCTCACTATGTCCATCAGTCTAAATCTATTATGTCTTAACACACTGCCCAACCCTAAGTCATTTCCAATTTTGCGAGACTTGCTTTAAATTTGTCACCTAGACAGAATCTAAAAACCACATCATTCCCTGCTTTTCCCTTTTGAGGTTCTGTTAAAATTCTGCCAAGGTATTTTTCTTTCTTGTTTCAGTAAATCCAACAAAGGAAGCTTTCCTTGCTCAACAGGTTTTGTTTTTTTTTTTTATTTGATGGTGTTTTTCTAAGCTGAAAGTTGACAAAAGCTATAAACACACAAATCAATAGTTTATCTGTAAGAAATAATGGGAAATGTCAACAAAATGGAAAAGTGTGCTACATACTTGGATAAGAAGGTTTTATAGAAAAATATACCAATTTCTCCCAAATTATCATAGAAGTTATACAAAATTAAAGGTTCACGATAGTTTTGTTTTGTTTTTAGTTTTAGCTGGAAGTTAGTATAGAATATAGTTACATTTGTTCTACTAAATATTAGCATATACTATAAAGTCACCATAAATTGAGATCTATTTTTCTGAATATGGGAAAAAGAGTAATCTCACAATTCACTGGTGGATACAAATTACTAGTGTTACAATATATTATTTGGAAAGCAGTATGTACATTGTTACAATTTGCTGTTTTGAAAAGCAATTTGGTAATATCTATTAAAATAAAAAATACATACACTCTTTGACTCAGCAGTTCTACTCCTGGGAATCTTTCCCACAGAAATAAAAGCATAGTGATCATAAGCACATATTTATTGCCAGGATTTTCTTTTTTTTTTTTTAATTTTATTTTTATTTATTTTTAGAGAGAGGAGAAGGGAGGGAGACAGAGAAGGAGAGAAACAGCAATGTATGGTCGCCTCCCACATGGCCCCCACAGGGGACCCGGCCCGCAACCCAGGCATGCGCCCCGACCGGGAATCGAACCAGGACCGTCTGGTTCCCAGCCCACGCTCAATCCACCGAGCCACACCAGCCAGGGCTTTTTTTTTTTTTTTTAATTTTATTTTTATTTATATTGCCAGGATTTTCATACCAGGCAGCCATTAAAAACAATATTCTAGACCAGCAGTTCTCAAAGAAGTTAGATCCATAAAACCCTGTTGAAAAAAAAATCTGTTAAATATAGGTAGATAGATATATATCATATAATTCTGTAATACAATGACAAAAAACCTATATATGTGTACTGACACTATATGTATACATTAGAATGTATATGTATAGTTGTAGGAGGATGGGTAAAAATAAATTGGGTTTTTATATGCGTATGAAGGGGAAACATGTATGGAGATGAAGAATACAAAAAGTTAAGAAAGATTTTTAAAAAGCACAAGATATAAAATGCATTTGTTTAGGTAAAATTATGTGTTCAGTATTTATATAAATATATTAAAATTCTTTTAAACTGAAAAAAATCAAACTGTGTATTTTAAAAAAATTGCAGCTACCTGTACTCCCATCCCACCTCCAAATTCACAGGTAAAGAAGGCTTTGTGGGAGCTTTCTCTTTGTAGATTTATTCATTTGTTTGTTTTCTGGCTCTTTGGTGAGCTTGGCTTGGTTATCAGATGGGGATTTTACTAGTGGACCTTAAATCTCCAAGACTTAGATTTTGATCTGCAACTTTACTAACAAAGTATGTATTTATTACTATCAAAGTTAGTACTTTGAGAATAAAGTACTAACTTATTTGCCCAAGGAAATTTTGAGGGATGCAACTAGAAATTGACACATGGCTTTTGAGCGTGATTTATTGGAGACTTGAGTCAGGAGAGTAGGGGATACTAAGACTGAGAGCAAATCAGTGTGTGTGAGAAAGAAAATAAATCCTACTCAAAGAATACTGGCGTAAGAAATCATAATGTAGAGAGTCGTATGGATAGTTGATGCGCACATGCTCTGTTTTACAATAAGCTCCTTTATATTTTCCAGTACTTTTTGCAATTATTTTGGGATCAGATGATGAATTCAGTCAATGGACAGTAAGCAGACATGACATGTGTTTTTTTGGTATTAAAATGGTATGCCTGCCTCATTTTTCTCTACTACAGTAACCTCGGAGGCCATGCATTCCTGATGACATATATACATCTAAGAAGTTAATGTAAAAGAAATTTGACTTTTACCTAGCCTAAGTTAGAAATGCTATCTTAAAATGGTGTGCTGCTTTTCAAAGACTGATTTTATTAATAATAAATGAAAGATACTGATATTGGAGGATAGAGGATGAAACAGCAAAATTTAGAGAAATTATCCCCTGAAACATCTTTAGAGGCAATTATGAGAATCAACTTGGAAAAAATAAGATTAATAATGAAACAATACTTATTGTCTGTGTTTGGAATGTTATTGCAAGAAATAAAAATGTTCAGAAATAAATAAACTTTGTTTATTTTTTACTTGTAGACCCAAAGAGTAATAGAATGAAAACAGCCAATAAAAAGAGCTCAATGGAATTTAAGTACCTCAAAAGAAAATTCAGATTAAGGTGTGGCAGACCTGAAATCTCTCAGTTGGATGAAGTTACTCAGAACAAAGTTCCGATTAAGTGTTTGCCCTTCTCATGCAAACCTAAAATATAAAACAACAATGGCAACAACCTGCATTGGGCTAATAGAGGTGGTTGTATTGGCAAGGAAGCAAAGGATTCATACTTTGAGACTTTTTCTAAGGAAAGGAACTTAAGTACATTCAATGGCACATGGAAGTGACTGGAAGCAAGAGAAAGAAGCTTACAAAATTCTTAAGTGAGCCATATTACCAGAGAAATCACAAACGTGCATTTAAAATATATCTTTGATTTTATCAGCCTAAAACATTATTTAAACACTTACATTTTTAGAAGGAAATGATCTGAGAAAGCTGAACAACACTCGAGCAGAACATATTCCCCAAAACCTGTTTTATACAAAGCCACACACACACAGCAGATAAGGACAAAGGGGCTCTGCTAGAGAACAGGTTTGGATGCTAATTAAAGAATTCTTTCACACTCCAAGTGTAGCAGGTCTTCCTAATCCCAGTCCAGTGGGATTTTAGAATTACTAAGGAGCCATGTTTACTGTATCTTTCTCATTTTTCTTTCCCCAGTAAAGTGATTATTGCAGTTTTCCAGTCCGTGTTTCACCAGTTAATTTTGACAATATCTTGTGGGGAAGGGGAAATACTTTCCTTTTTCATACTTTTTTGGACTGAATGGAGAAAATACCAGCAGTGATGGAAATACTACGTGCATCATTTATAAATCCTAGATGTTCATATGAATGCATTAGTGGGACGGGACTTGGCGCGGTTTCTCTCCCACAAGGAAGGAACTATTGTTTGGGTTGGAAGAAAAGAACAAAGGGTTACTTGGTGACAAAAAGACAGATTGCCTGAATTAACCATAGGTGATTATCTGTTAGTCATTTTGTTTATTGTTGCATACTTTAGAATTGGGAATGAGACTATTTTTGGCCAGTGGATTGAGAGTGGAAGTGATGTGAGTCGCTTCTAGGTCGGAGTACATTAGAATCAACATGGCTCCTCCATCCCCCTCTTCCTCCTCTAAGGAAGACACCATGGCCTCCAGGTAGTGATGCAGAAGGAAGGAGGTCTAACTTGAATTAGATTTGGGAGACGGAAAAATACGTTTTCTTGTGTAAAGCTACTGAGATTACCTCTTTGGGGTTACCTTTTGCAGTGGTCAATTTAAAATACACTGACTAGTGTGCTGAACAAAATGACCTTGTCTGGAACTTGAAGAAGGCTTCCTTAGAAATTAAAATTTGAGTAAGCTTTGAAGGATCTGTGGGCATTTACAAAGCATGATGTTGCTAGGGAGAGGGGAAGCAGGGGACATATAAAGACATTATGATCCCTGGTAGGGGACAACAGACTCCACATATTACAAATGCAAACAAATACATTTAATAAAGAATATACAGTCATTTCTGTCACTCAGATACAGAGGTTTGTGCTGACCTAGTACAACCCATGACCCCAGAGAATAGTAGATGAGACGCAAAGAAACTTCTCCACATTTCTTTCCCTATATGCTTGACCCAGAAGGTGATGGTATCTGAATACTGTGAGGGTTTGTAGATTTTCCCTCTCCTGTGTCAGAGACAGACATAGGTTTATGGTGCAGTAAAGATTTGATTGGTAGGACCTCTTAGGTAAGTGAAAACACAAATTCATTAACCTGTCAAACGTGTCCTCTTAGATAGCGTGATGTATTAGATTCTTGCACAAAGAATTATTCTTTTCCAGTAATGCTGACAGTCTACTTTCTTGTTTCTTTTTACATTTTAATATGTGGTCCTAGGGTACTCATGAATTAGCATTGAATTCATCACTATGAATGCAAATGGTGGCTGAAAAACATTTTTTAACCTTAAGCGATTAATACCATTCTTAAATATATAACTAGATGAAATATAAGTGGAGTGTTATATCAGTACTTTATTTTGGCCACTAGAGAAAGTAGAATATAGATTTGCACTTGTTTATTTTTCTAAAAATAAATGATAGGATTTAATTATATTTTCAAAAGTAAATTCAACTTAAGTAATTATGATATAAAATTTTTATTGCATTATGATCTGTTTTTTAATTTTAACAGGTAATTTTGAAGAAATATAATTATTATTGAACAAGCTTAGGAGTTCTATCAAAGAGAGAGAGAGGTTGCCCTGGCTGGTATGGCTCAGTTGGTTGGAGCATCATCCTGTGAACCGAAAGGTCACAGGTTTGATTTCTGGTCAGGGTACATCCCTGGGTTGCAGGTTTGGTCCCTGGTTGGGGTGTGAGCAAGAGGCAACTGATCAATATTTCTTTCTCACATCTATGTTTCTCTCCCATTCTCCCTCCCTCCTGTATAAGGGGAGGACCATGAATTTGCTTTCTCATCTGCATATTTTTATGTACTTTCATAGCATTCTATACATATGGAGGAAGGAAGGAAATAGGAGTTAGCAGAGTAAATGTGGGCTCAACGGTGGAGATTTATTTAGACTCTGTCTCTGCGTGATGCACAACAACTGGGGGGTAAATGTGTATACAGTTGTACCAATTGTGTCCACCAAAGCGAACACAAATTCATGGCTGAGGAGACAAGTAAGCACTGAAATTCAGCCTGCTTTCTGTTCACACCTGTGCGCCTGGGGCAGAGCATCATCGACCCCAAAGAAGGGATGTCCAGAGAAAGTTGCTGAATGGGCTTGAGGCTGTTTTGAAGGATTGCCCATCAAATTCCAAAACATATTATTGTACTTTGATTAGTGAGGCCTGTCAGCAGCTTTGATAAATACTTTATTTGTGGGAAATGAAAACAAGACAAGGGCAGAGACTGCACCTGAGACTCACTGAGCTGGCGTTTCCCTTTGTGCACCCAGGACTTCAGCGCTGTGGAAACCTCTCCGGTGACCCACTGACTGCACAGCACATTATTTCCTGGGCTTTCATTCTCTAATCTTCTGCAAAAACAAAAAGCAGTATGTTTGAACATATAAGTGTTCAATTCTTTCAATAACATAACAATGTTAGGTACCACTTATTGTAGAACATTAAGAAATTGAGTGGTGCTTTGAAGCTATTAAGAGAAAAAAATGATGGTTTGTTTGAGTTTGTTCTTTTAAAATGATGATTGGAAGAAATGTAAAGGCCATTTCCCTCCATTACATAAAAAAAATTGTTTTATGAACAGCAGTTATTGTTCTATGTCAGTATTTTCCTTAGAAGGCAGATGACAGTATTTTTAATTGCAAAATAAACGTGTAATTTTGAAAAGTTAAGCAATTCAGGAGTATAAAGTTAGATATGAAAATCTCCTGTTACGGGAAAATGAAGCGACCAAACTCCTGATGAGAGGTATAAGTCACAGACCCTTTATTACGCATGCGGACCCTAGGGAGAAATCTCCAAATCTAGGGCCCTGAATAAAGACATGAGCTGGCATATATACTCTTCAGAGAGGCATGGCATACGTAGTGCTTCGGGAGTCAGGTTACAAGCAAAGTAAAACCTGGTTACAGAGAATAGATCAGTGAGATTGTCTCAGAAATGCAGATCT
>PVJI01009326.1:37574-66151 GCA_004026765.1 Micronycteris hirsuta
TCATGACTGCAAACCAAGCAAGCACCCTTAAGCTATTTGACCAAAGCTGCAGGGTACAAAGAGTTATTTACAGATTACAATCTCACTAACATTTGGCCCGGAGTCACAGCGTGCTCTCTAGGTCTGTTTTTACTTTACTACTTACTACATTTCTAACAGGACTTAAAATATTCTAAGGTTATAATATCCCTGTTACACTCCTACATTGACGAGTTCTTCCTACTTTCTTCCTACTCTCTGTACTTCAGATTTGTTCCCCCAGGGGTAACAGATCTTAATAGTTTAGCATTTATATTTTTTTACATTTTTCTATGTATGTTTAAATATACATATAGTTTTTCCACAAAAATTGCATCTTAGAATACATTGTCTTTATTAATATATATATTTCTCATCCAATAGTATACTGTGGCATCTCTCAGTACAGAGTAAATAGGAGTCTACCGCAGTTTAATATAATACATCTAGTCTTTCACTGGTCAATGTTTCAAGCTCTTTTCAATTTTTCAGTAATGAATAATTTCCTGATTAAAACTTTATTCATATACAAGGGTGGGCAAAAGTAAGTTACAGTTGTGAATATGTGAAACAGAGTTTATTCTTGTATTATTATTTATTAATTATATTACAACTGTAAACCATCTTTTACCCACCCCTGTTTCTGAATATTTCACTGGAAAATTGAAGGATATTTGGTAGGCTGAGCAGTGCTCTCATATCCCCCAAACATTCATGTTCTGATCTCTAGAACTGTGAATGTTGCCTTATGTGGCAAGAGGAGACTTGCAATGGTGATTAAGTTAAGAGTTCTGAGCTGAGAGGTTGTTCTGGACGATCTGGATGAGCCTTGAATATAATCACAAAAAAAATCCTTGTAAGAGGGGAGACAAGAAAATTAAAGGGGGAGAAGCTAATGTGAGAGTGGAAGCACAGGTTGGATAAATAGATAGATACAAAAGTAAATATTGATAGATGTATGTATTGTACTTTGTATACATACGAGTTCTGTCCGTAAAAAGTCCAGCCATTGTTAATATAACGAGAATGCTTTGCACATCATTGATGTAGCCTGGCAGCCAAGGAGAGTGGACTGGAATGCTCATGTGTAAACAATGGCAACTTTACTATTCTAGTCAGTGGGGGCAGTAGATGCCACTGAGTGAGCATGTGTACTGTGTGGCTGTCACATTCAAAATGACTTAGTAGAGCAATGAATCTCCATCAAATTTTGCATTAAGCTTGAACATTCCTCCACAGAAACTATTCGGATGATTCAGAAGGCCACAGCTGTGGCAACTGGTGATTGGCAGCTTTGTCATGACAGCGCACCCACTCATGCATCACGTCTAGTACAGAGTTTTTGACAAAACATCGAATCACTCAGGTGACTCAGCCCCATGTAGCCCAGTTGGTGCCCTGTGACTTCTGGCTTTTCCCGAAACTAAAATCACCTTTGAAAGGGAATAGATTTCAGACTATCATTGAGATTCAGGAAAATACGACAGGGCAGCAGATGTAGACTAGGAGAACTGTGCGAGGTCCCAAGGTGCCTACTTTGCAGAGTACTAAGGCATCATTGTCCTATGTACAATATTTCTTGTACCTTCTTCAGTAAATGTCTCTGTTTTTCACATTACATGGCTGGCATCTTCTGGACAGACCTTGTACATATTTGTTTGCTCTGCCCACTGAGCAGGCCTAGAACCTGTCACACCCTGGTAGTCCAGCTCTTGCTTCATGAATATTGTTTTCCAGTAAAGGTATGTGAGCTCCTGGAGAAAAGTGGTTGGTCCTAAGGTTGGGGCAAGACCTATACAAGGTAATACTAGAGTGAAATTTTAGTGTCAGGAAATAAGGAAGTGCTCAAAGAAGCAAAGAAAAAAATTATAAGGATAAGGCATATCAAAAGGGTATCAGAGTTAATCCAAATAAATCCCCAATTACCAAAAATAAAACAATTTAAGCAACAAAAGAAATACCTGCTATGAAGGACTTCAGCCACAAGAATAAATAATAAAATTCTTAAGTCCACACTGATACTGACGGGTGGTTGAATATACAAATAAATGGGAGATAAGAGACATCTTTGTCGCGGATTCTGGCCCGCAAAATCTGTGGTGACTGACGGAACACATGAATGAATCTCACACAGAGACATGCAGGAAAGGAAAATCCAGGACCATAGGACCCTCCCCTTATCTTCTGGGGGTTGGGGGGGAAGGCCTTGTGCTTCCGGCTTTTATTAGCTGTCTCAGAGTACATTCGCATCAGAATGGTCTTCATTAACTATGCAAAGAACGTGAATTCAAGCCAGGTGGTAGAATTGAGGAAGTTACAACAAAAGGAGGGATATGCAATTGAAAGGGCACCCAGAACCATAAACACTGCCAGGAAGAGCCCAGGCAGGCATTAGCACAATTCCGGGGAGGGGAGAGATTTCAGCAGCAGCAAGACATTCTAGGAAATGTCATTCTAAGAAATGTCAGCCTGATTCCCCCACAGGGAATTCTGTTTTCACGATCATGGGTCCACGCATGCTGACTTGTGCTTATCATGCGAGAGACCTTGCCCTTTGACACGTGTGAAAGTCCAGGGCTACGATTCCCCACTCGTGGAAGCATGAATCCCCTTACATCTTCCTTACAGAAGAGTTCTAAATGACATATGCAGGAACTCTGTGGTTTAGGATTAAAATTTAATTCACTCTCCTTGAGGGTAAACTGGATTTAGCGTTAGATGATCAAGAATAACATCCTAGTGATACAGACCATTGTCACAGGCCCTTTCTGTGATGAGACCAGAAGGGCACTGCACCTGCATGTTGTTATTTTTAAAACCCATATGCAGTCTCAGGAGAAACGTCAGAGTGGTCCGAATAGACAGGCATTCTGCAAAATACCTAACCAGTATCTTCAAGTCTGCCAAGGATCTGAAAAGCAAGGAAAAACTGGGAAGCAGTTACAGATTTGGAGACATGATGACCAAATGCATTATGGTATGTATACTTGAATTGGTCGTGGATTGAAAGAGGGCATTAATAGAAAAACTGATGAAATCAAATAAAGACTATAGTTTAGTTAACAGTATCTTACCAATAATAATTTCTTAGCTGTGATCAATATACTATATATATATATATAGTTTTATATATAACAAATATAAAACAAATATAGGCAAAAGACTAATATTAGGGGAAGCTGGATATATGGGGTACACAAGAACTCTGTACTATCTTTGCAAATTTTCTATAAACCTAATATTCCAAAGGGAAATTTAAAAAATAAAAGAAATTCTACACTTACATACAAAACAACAGAAATTTCACCAGGCCCTGAAGGTGTTATGGTAAAATACTCTCGCACCTTTAATAATATCAGACATTGTCATTAACAAGACAACCAGTCACTGAGCTTAGTCATTTGTTTCACACGTCAGCCTACTTACCTCTTCTCTGTTGGAACCATCTGGGGAAAGATTTCTGAGAGCATAAAATATAAAGATCAGAGTATTATTGAAGTGAAGATTGAAAATTTGCTTTTTATTTACAGAGATTTTTTTTGTGATAATGACTAAATCTACTAATTTATATGTAAAAAATACTCACTGCATTAATTTACCACTGTGTTAAATACTTTCTCCTTATAACCTTTTACTTTAATAGCTCTTCTTAAATTCTACAAACCCTGCTGAGATTAGTTTAGTGAATATTTAACTTTTCTCCATGATTGAAAGAACATACCATGCTCAAGTATAAGGTATTATTAAATTTTCTATGCTGAAACATGTATTTTTTCCCAAAATACTATAGCCTGATAACAAAGTAGAAGTTGCTCATGTTGCCAGAAATTTAGAAAGTGGTTTTATTAAAGCAATTAGATTTCAATTTACCCTGACTTTTCAATCCATCTAAAAGCTAGATACAATACCTTTGAAAAAAAATGGTAACGGAATTAAGGCTCCCCCATGGCCTTAAATGCATGACTTCTGTCATTATAACCTGGAGGAGTGAAAATAAATCCCCAAATATTACTCATGCCAGAGGAGGTAGTTAAAGCCCTGAACTTTACATGGTCTGTATTTTCCTCTAAAATACAACATTAAACTAAGTTGTAGCTGAGTCTTAGATCCTATCCTCTCATGTGGCCTTAACAGCCTGACCTGGGCTTGGACTTGTTCTCTGGCCCCTCCCCACCCCACTCCTCGCCAGCTCTGGGTCTTGAATATTCTCTCCTGTCTATTTTTCACATAGTAAGAGTATGTTCTAGATCTCAAAAACTTTGACCCATAATTCATCTTACTTCTGTATCTCATTTAATAATTTTTATGGAAAAATAAGGATGGTAATTATCTGAAAGCTTCTTACTGATCAATTCTCCTATTTGTGTGTTGGGCTGATTTGCATTTCTCTGAGCAGTGGTGATGTTAAGCACCTTTTCAAGTACTCTTGGCCATTTGTATATCTCCTTTGGAACATGTGTATTCGGGTCCTTTAGAAGATACTTTCTATCCATTTTAATGTTGAGTTGAGGCACAATAACCAAAGTCAAAGTCATACAGCTTATAAGTGGTAAACTTGAATTCAAAACCAGATCTGTGAAATTTATTTCTTAAGCACTTTGCAGCATGATTTTTCTTCTCTCTCATTTTTAAACATGAAATTGTAAATATAAGAATGATTTTGTTTTATTTGCAAGTTTACTACTGTTTAAAGATATCATCATACAACACCTATTGAAAGTCCATTATGGGACAAAGACTGGACTCTTCTAGACACTGTGCATATGTTTTATTCTTGTAATCTTAAGTGTGCACACATTTATTCTTGTAATTACGCCTATATTCATTCTTATAATCTTAATCTGTAAGGGGATACAATTATTACTGTTTTTGACAGATGAGAAAACTGAGGCTCAGAGAGATGGAACAATTTGCCAAAGATCACAAAGCTAAATGGGGAGCAGGCGTGGTCACACAGTGTGTTTTCAGAGGCACTGCTTTTACTGATGTGCTCTGGGAATCACAAAAGCATTTTATAGTATTAAAGAAACAAAAAGTTCAGTCTTGTGCTTTTCTAATTTATCAAAGTTCTTAATGCATGCCCATTAATATGTCTTTAAATCTTGCAACTTGTGATAATGTTACATCTGTGAAAATTGAAACTTTGTAACAAATCTCAAAGATGTTTTATGGTTTAATTATTCACACTGCAATGTTACAGGTAAGGCTATTTTGAAAGTTCTGTGTAGATGTATATCAGCATAGCTATAAAAATGTCAAGGCATTTTAAAAGTACAAACAAATGTCTGCATTATAAAACCAATAGAAATGTGAAAATATTAGGAAACTTGATGTTCATATGATGCAATATTTAAAAATAATCATATTTTATATTCTAAAAGTAAAAATTAGATTTTCAAGCATAAAAGTAACTTGTTAGACCTGGAATATCATTTCATCCTGGATAAAGTAAAATGCAATAAATAATCAGGACCAGGAGAAATACAGACTTATTTTTGAAGAAACTGAAGGAAATTTGAATTTCAAGAGACAATTGACAAAATGGAATATAGCAGTACTTCTATCACTGTTTTGATTGGAAGCCTTTCCCTTGACATGATGTTACTGGAGACTGTGGTTGGGTCTGTTTGATTTGTCTGAATTAGTAAGATGTGGTGAAAATCTATGAGTTTTGATTTTTTGAAGCTCAGGGGAAGGCCTTACAAGTAGATTTTAGTGTACAGAGATTTCCATCACTTACTGTGCTGGGTCAATGATTTCCAGTAAACTAGACAGTTATCTTTCACTTCCATTAAACAGTGCTGTGAAGAGGTAGAATCAAATACATTTAAGTGCATAAATTGTGTTATGGATCATTAGATTTGGTCTTTTAATAAATGAGCCTCACAGACAAAAAAAAATGTTAATCTTATTTGCATTTATTTCCTTAATACTAATAGCTGATATTTATTGAATCCTTGGTGTATAACAGGCATTAGTGTCCATTTTAAATACATTACCAACTATAGCATTTTAACTTCTCCAAGCCGGGATGCATCTTAATCAGAGTAATAAGAAATTATAGTTTCATAGTTGAGTTGGCAGTATCTTTATTTTTTACTGAAAATAATAATGCTGCTTACGACCACTGGTGACTTGGAGTCAACACAAAGTATTAAAAAAATCAGTGCACAACCCTACTCTATTGCCAAGCCTATCCCTCGAAATACAGTTGCTTTTAACCTATCTTCAAATGGGATACATGCTGTGATCAAAGTATATTGTAAACAGTCAATAAATTTTAGATGCTAAAATGTAATAAATAACTTATTTATTTATTAAAATAAATAAATACATGCATTATCCATTAGTTATATAATTGTAACAAAAACATTGAATATCAATGTTTAACACTCCTATTTCATCTAAATTCCCAAAGCTACGAAGAATGGAAGAATTAAGTTAGTGTACTACTTAATGCAGGAAAATGTCTAATAATTGTGCATTTGGTCCAAAAATATATTACCTAATGACAATATTCTGCTAATACATGATATTATTGGACTAAATTCAAACTCATTTAAGATCAACCCCAGAATACAACAAAAAAATCTGTGAAGATGCCCCCCCCACACACAGAGCTAATCTTTTAAAATAACCTTCGTAATCTGAGAACAAGAAGTATCCCAGAATGTGCTGTTTAACAAATATTTGATTTGAGAAAAGATTAGGACAGATTTAAGCACATATATTATAAGAAAAATAAATATGCTTTATGCTTTACTTTGTCAATTGTACATCTTTTAGAATAGTCTTAATAGCGGTAAGGTTTAAGAAAACCTTGACAGCATATATTAAGTCTGATCAAAATGGCATTATGAGAGGAAAACAAGTTAGTGTCAGCAACACTGATTATTTAAGACACTGCCAAGGCATTCAATCCGATTTTGTCTACCTTTTAGTGGTTGCCAAGAAGTCATTCCACTGACAAGGCTGAGCCAATGCTTCAAAGTGAAATTCATCTTGGATAAATTGGTTTTTCCCTACATTTCCTCCAAATGAAACTCATTATATAAATAAGCTTTTGCTTATTCCAAAATATATATTCCATTAATATCTTGCTTTTATCAAAATTAGGCTTATGAGACACATTCTGGTCTAAGTTTATAGCTTAGTAAACAAGAGGTCACTCTAAAATTGTGTAATTTCTTGACCTACCAGGATGTCTTCATTCTTCAGTTCTATTATGACTTGCTAAGTTCTGACTTATATATCTTTTATTTTTAGGACCTCACATAGTGTATGTCACCTAAGGGACCATCAGTAAGATTTATGAAATTAATATTTTTACAAACATAGGAAAATGTAGATCTTTTTCATTTTATATGGTATCTTTATGTTAATGTCATTTACAGCACATTTAGAGCACTCATAAACTTTATTCTACATAAAAACTAGCTGCCAGGATAATTCCTATTAGCAAGAGGATTTGTCAGAGCCTCCTCATTAGGACAGGTCCAGATATATCACTGCCTGCGACTATAGAAGGAGTTGATAAAAATAAGGGTTCATAATCAACTGTATTGAGATGGAACTGACATATATATAACATTGCATAAGTCTAAAGTTTACAATGTGATGATCTGATACACATATTTTGCAAAACAATTACCACAGTATGTTTAGTTTGCATCTTCATCACCTCACATAATTATCATTTAATTTTTGTGGTGAAAATATTTAAGATTTACTCTCCTAGCATCTTGCAATTTTATAATACATTATAAATAACTATAATAACCATGCTCTACATTAGATCTTCAGAGTTTTTGATCTTGTAACTGGAAATTTGTACCCTTTTTTTCTCCCCATTTTTCCTACTCCCCAGCTCCTGGTAAGCACCATTCTATTCTGTTTCTATAGGTTCAAATTTCTTTGGTTTAATTCTGTGACAGAAGGCTTGCAAAAGACACTTTTTTTTTTTTTTTTTTTTTTTGCAAAAGACACTTTTAAGTTGGGTATAGTTGAAGGATTTTTGTTCTGATGTGTTATTTTATTATTTAAATTTAATACTTTGATGTTATGCGTTTTACTGTTATTATTCCATTTCTACGCAGTTATACTTCATGACATTAATAAATTATTTATGAATTCCACAATTCTATTTTAAATTACTGATACTTTGGCATGAATATATTTTATTTTATAATCGTATTTTATTTGTATTTATACAAAGCCTTATCCTCCTGATCTTCACTTTCTCTTTTCCTAGGTATCTGTGAATTTGTGTCTTAACAACTTAATAAACTTGAATTGTTAAAAATCACTTTCTCCAGTTCGTCATGTAAAACTGGAGGTAAGGAAAGAGTGAAATGTTGATATGTTCTATATAAAATGTAAGAGCTTCAACAGATTTTTGTCTTGCGTCTCTTTAGTAGTAACAACAACCAAAAATGTTCATTAGAGCACATTGTGCCTAGACATTGGTTGGAAAGGGTAATAAATGTATTGCTGTATGACTGTCTGCCAGTTGCTTTGCTTCTCTAGCTCTGTTCGTCTGGAAATCTAGTAAGGACCAACTCCTGAGGAATGTTGCTTATAAAACCGATGACTCCCGATTGGCATATTGTATCTGAATGAGAAGAAATTGCAAATACTCAAGTGGAAGCCTTGGCTGTGGTTTTTTCTGAAGAAAGTAACTCTTCAATTGATTTGTTCTTATGATGCATTGAAAGATAAGCCTGTGTATTATTACAAGAGATCACTGGCCCCTGCATGATGTGGAACTGCTGAGCTGTTGTGAACTCCATACCACCCGTGTGGATCTTAGCTTCTGGAACCCAAACTGTCATTAGGGGTAAAAACAATTCCTGCAGGGCCTCATCAAATGCTGCTAAGGCTCTTGCCGAAAGGAACCTTTGACTGCTCTCTGGGAAGCAGTGATTTGGGACTCTTGCCTCATATTTTTCAGAGTAGATGGTGCTAAGCCCGGCCTGTGATGGCCCTAAAAGTCAGAATGTTTAACTAGAAAAAGAAGACCTCATGGTACCCCAAAATATAGATGTTGCTTTGCGTCCCTGGCTTGTATGTCCATCCTTCTCTTCCCAGTGGTTTGAGGTGGAAATCTTACAAACTAAAATAAAATATATTAGAAAAAAACAACTATTTGAAAAGTATAAGGATATCACAGCAAATTTACAAATATTTATTGGGTTGTGCAGATGCAACAACTAAATCACTTCATAATTTTTTTACTTTTCTTAGTTACACACTTTCTAAATGACCCAAGGTGCTGCCATTGGTCACTTACATGGAGCCAGGCTCCATGTAATAATTAAAATATTTTTCATTATTGGATTGAGATTCAGAAATCCAAGTAAATAATTATGTATGAGTGTTTTTGGATTTATTAACATTTTCATTTAAATATTTAGAGTCAATAACAAGTGAATATATTAACTCCTGTGCTGTAAGGAATATTTTTTCAATATTAAATTACTGTAATTATTGTACTTATTTGAGCTAAACAAAGATAACTGAGATTTAGAATACAAATGTATACTTCTTAAAAATCATGTGGCTGTTGTTTATTATAGCAAAAGAATGAACATCAAGATCAGTGAGGAGAAAAGCACAGCAGGCAGGGTCTGGAGTGGGGCCACTGGGACGGGAGGGGTGGAGGAGACCCACAGAACACACTTCTGTCTCTAGCATTCATTGTAATTTATGCAATAAAATTTTGGTATTCTGTTATTAGTGAAAAAATAGTTAAAATAATGGGATAAGAATAAGTCGTCTTCAAAACTGTATATCAGAGAAATATCTCATTAAATTAACATAAGTAACTGCATTCATAATTAGACATTGATTAAACATATTAAAACTATGAAGGGTTCACATAAGACTATTTAGGAAATGAGAAAAAGTAATAAACTATACATCTAAGTATTATTTTCTCTTTAAAAAGTTGCATTGCCTTTTAAAAATTTGTCTTTACCTATATCTTAGAATCATCTCTCAAATATATTACTTTTTTATCAGTAATCAGCATGCAAATCATGGAAACTAAATTCTTTCTAAGACACTCATCTTGACCACTAACATCATCCTTGACTTCTTTTAATTATATTGAAACATAATCTTAACATTTTTTTAACCTCATTGTCTCATCTTTGGAGTCCACATATATTTCTGATATTTTTTGAGACAAAAAAATTCTCAAGAAAAGAAGAGTCAGGCAAATAAATAATTCCTATGCTCTGTAGCTGTGAACTGGCAGGAATTCCTGATTCCTTTCGTAGTATGAGTTCAGTTTTCCCTCGGTGACTTTTTCTTCACACATTAACATGTGCTGAGTTTTATCACCCAAAACACTGCTTTAAAATAAAATCCAGTCTCTTCCTTAAAATTCCTCAAAAATGTTTGCCCTTGTGTGAACAAAAGAACAGAAACCATATAGAATAAATCTGAAATCTGAATCCCTAAACTTTGTTGCTTCACTGAGGGGATGGGAAACAAGTGTTTTGGAACAGAAAAGGTAATATAATGCAAATAAGACAGGGCTACAGAAAAGTGAAGAAGGAGTAAAATTGGAAGTCTTTAGCATGGCAAAGAAAAGGCAGGATACGGAAAATTCAAATGCGTGTGTGCTCAAATTACTTAGTGCACTTTCACTGAGACAGATTACTTTGTTTAATGATACTACTTTTTATTCAGGCAAACACCTTGATATTCGTTATAAGTGGAAGATACCCAAAAGTTGCATTATGAATATATTATTATGTTATATCCATAATTTGAGAAATCTGAGGTTTGCGTATTTCCTACATTTATGTAAAAAGATTCACTGGAAATCCGAAGCTGAAAAAGAATTGGCCCAAGAGATTATTAGTGTTCAAGGGATAAAATAAAAAATAAAACCCTAATATATTAATTGTCAAATGTGGACCTTTTAAAAGTAAATACAAATTTAAACTGTTTTGACTGAATGCAGCACATTTTTGCATGAATAAATGTTAAATTGTTTGATAAAACTGTGTGAAAAACAAACTCCCCCTAATAAACAGCTCGATGCCCGTTTTGGAGCACTAAAATAAAAAGAAGTAGAGAAAGATTTTTGAAAAGAGAGACAACACAATTGTGATGTTGGAGAGAAGACTAAAAGTATTCAGGTTTTTGTTTAAGTAGCATATTGATTCAGTATTTGCTCTGGTTATTACATTCAGCCTTTAAAATGGTTTCATCTTTATCACTGATGCGCCGACCTTCACTTTAATAGGAGGGCTGCGTCACCAGAATTGGGCCGTGGCACTTTACTAAATAAGACTTTCTGCCATCAAATTTCAATGTTGTGAGCATGTAAAAAAATTGAATACAGGGGGATATAGGTGAAAATTTTATGCCCATAGACAAAATATTATTCACTTTTAGGATGAGCCTGGATGCTTTAAGATGACAGTGCTAGTGACAGTTTAAATTCTAAGTTGTGACTTCAAAAGCAGGTATTGTTGAATAGTAAAACGTAATATTTTTGCATTGTATGAAATTAGTCCTCAGTCCCCAACCCATTCCCCTAATACCCATCAACATTTGACAATGAGCTAACAAATTAAACAAATAAAGAACCAAATGCCATGTTTTTTGCTTACCTCACAGTGTTTGATCTCTGCAGCTTCAGTAGCTATAAATTTATCTCTAGAAGTATATCCAGAAGGAATGTCATTTAAAAGAATTAGAAATAGTCTGGATCCCCACCCCTCCAACTCCCTCCCAATAAACAGAATGCATTCTTTTTTTTTTTTTAAAGATTTTATTTTAATTTTTAGAGAGAGGGGAAGGGAGGGAGAAAGAGAGGGAATCAGAGAAACAGCAATGTATGGTTGCCTCTCACATGGCCCTCACGGGGACCTGGCCTGCAACCCAGGCATGTGCCCTGACTGGGAATCAAACCGAGACCCTCTGGTTCCCAGCCCATGCTCAATCCACTGAGCTACACCAGCCAGGGCCAGAATGCATTCTTAAAGGAGAAATAGAGTTTAACAAAGAGGTCATTTCATTTACAGTGATTTGGTCAGTTTTAAGGGATGAGTAGAAGTCCATTTCTACTCCCAGAGCTCTTCTGTGGAAGAGGGGGTGCCTTTTGGGAGGTGTAGCCTTAAGAAGAGTACGGGGGCCATCAACAAATTGTATCCAGGTAGATGGAAGAAAAAATACCCCATGTCTCTCTCCTTGCCCTCTGATCAATTCAACGTAACTGCAAGCCAAGCGGCAAGGGAGTCTGGTTAATGTAGTCCTCAGGGATGGGCTTCCACTAGGAGAGAGTGGAACAGAGTTGAGAGGAATGAGGAGAGGGAGGAAAAAAAAGAGTATTCCACACAGTTAAATATCATGAATGTGGTTCTTCCATCCAGGAGAGACTTTGAAAATTTTCAGTCCTGTGCCTTCAAAGAAAACTCTTGTCTAAAGTACAATCACTTCAGTGGAAGTAACTAGATTTAATATGAGTATTCCTGAGTATTTCTGGGTTTCTTATTTTCTCAAAGAGTAACTCACTTGGTACTTGAATAGTACCTAACATAACATACTCAGTAAGTCATGTCTGGGCAAAATGGCAGTAAACCAGATAAAGGCTGGAAAAAGGGTCAGAGGCAGACCAGGATTAGCTGCTTTTTAACAACGGAGAATTGAAATGCATAAGGAAGAGTTGGAGCCACTCACACATGCACCTCTAAGTTGATTTTTATTTCACAACATAATTTGTCATTCCATTATTCTACATTCTTCAGAGTTAATGACGCTAATTATAGGGGAAAATAAATATGTTTTAGCCTGTGCTACAGGCTTTTTTTTTTTAAGATTTTATTTTTATTTATTTTTAGAGAGAGGGGAAGGGAGGGAGACAGAGAGGAAGAGAAACAGCAATGTATGGTTGCCTTTCACATGGCCCTCATGGGGACCTGGCCTGCAACCCAGGCATGTGCCCTGACTGGGAATCCAACCGGGACCCTTTGGTTCCCAGCCCCTGCTCAATCCACTGAGCTACACCAGCCAGGGCAGGCTTTTTAATATATTATCTCATTTAATCCTATAACAAGGCTGAAAGTTATGTTCTCTTTCCCCTTTTCACAGACATAGGAAGGTTCAACAAGATTTTGTAATTTGTCTAGGACAACATCACAAGTCAAATTTCTCTTTTTGACTTAATCTTCATACATTTTTGTCCTACATACACACACATCACCACAATAAAAACAACTTCATTTATTGTTTTAGTTTGAAGTATTCATTTTAGGTTTTAAAATAATCTTTAAGAATTTACCATGGCTAATGTAGCTCAGTGGATTGAGTGCAGGCTGTGAACCAAAGGGTCACTGGTTCAATTCCCACTCAGAGCACATGCCTGGTTTGCAGGCCAGGTGCCCAGTAGGAGGCATGCAAAAGGGCAACCACAAATTAATGTTTCTCTCCTTCTCTTTCACCTTCTCTTCCCCTTTCTCTAAAAAGAAATAAAATCTTTAAAACCAAGAATTATCAAAGTATGTCCATCACTGCCTATGTCATTTAATTGATATAATTATTCTAATCAGATATTATTCTGTCTGCTCTGTCCTTTGTTTTGTCACATCTATTCTGTCTAGGAACTAAAAATTTTTGTCTATACTGGCCTTATGTGCTTTGTTATATCTCTTAGATATGCCATTTTTTGACAAGTACAGAAATTAGGTTTTTCTCTGCCTTTTCTATGTTATTCAAATTTATTTTCTTCTATATTCAATTCTCTATTATTTCTCTCTTCTATTCAGTAACATTTGTATACTCTGTGCTTCTCAATGAAGGTACATCCCAATTTCTTTTTCATTCTACTTGTATTGTTTCTGCTTAGCACTTTGAGTGGGGCATCTTTTCACTGTCAATATATATTTTTAATATCTTTTCCTCATTTTCTGCTAAAGTCACATTGTATTCTATTGCTCTTGGATATATTCCTGAGTTGTTAATAAGTAGAATGTCTTTGATATATTTTTTAAAATGTGGCATAGTTCTCAAGAGCATGAAAAAATGTGAAGCTTAATTCAACTTGTTAATATTTAATCACTTAACAAATGTTTATTAAGAGCTGATTATACACCAGGCACTCATCTAGGCTTTAGAGATGCCAGCAGTGAGTAAGCCATCAAATCTATCCTCATGGAGCTCCAATTCTAGTGGGGAAAGAGAGAGAACGACCAGGAGTTAGTAAATATATAAATTAAGTTGTGTAATATATAGTGATAATTGCTAGGAACAGAACAAGAAGGGGAGGGGCTTAGGGAATGTTAGGGTGATGTTACAGTTTTTTAAAAAGGTGGCTACGGAATGTTACTCCAAGGAAATAACATTTAAATTATAATCTGAGAGTGGAGGAGGTATGTGTGCCTGTGTGCATGCATGTGTGTTTGAGAGAGGGGGAGAAAAGGGGATATTTGTATAAAGAATGTTTTGGGCAGAGAAAACACCAAATGCAAAGACTATTAGGTGGCAGCAGGCTGCTGTGTGTTTGCAAAGCACAGTAAGGAGGCCTCTCTGGCTGGAACCAAGAGAGTGGGTGAGAGAACTGAGGTCCCACAGCGATGCGGGGCCTTGCAGGTGATTGAAAGGGCTGTGGCTACTCCTCCTAATGACAGAGGAAGGCTGTGGAGGGGTTGGAAAAGAGCAACATTATTTTATTTAATATGAATAGTTTTTTGTTTTTTTTTTTTGGTTTTTTTTTTTTTTTTTAGTAATGTATGATTGCCTCTCACATGGGCCTCACGGGGACCTGGCCCGCAACCCAGGCATGTGCCCTAACTGGGAATCGAACCGGGACCACTTGGTTCCCAGCCCGCACTCAATCCACTGAGCTACACCAGCCAGGGCTAATATGAATAGTTTTTATAATTATATTTTGCACTCAATTCCATTACACAGGGAATTTGTTTAAAAGTTTCTACAGAATGTTAAAGCCAAGCATTTAGCATTGTAGAAAAGTGACATGCTAAATAATAAATATTGTCAATATTTTGATTAACTTTACTGCAGTCTCTGCTGATCTTGATGTGTTTACCCAATATTCAGTTCTTATCTCTGGGGTACTGTTATGTTTAAACAATTTATCCAGGAAGAAAATTAAATATTGTGCTGTATTATTGTATTGCTATTTGTGGCGTGCCTCTAATATGTGTAAAGATTTATACATTCTGTTCATAACCATATGGCCAGAAGCCACTACACATTACTGTAATGCTGGTATAACTAACTCTATGGGAATTTTGTTCAGATTAATAGCAATCTGGTCATTTATTAAATGGGAGTTCAAATGAAGAAAGAAAGTTAGCAATGCCTAGAGGTACAGTGGCATTCACAGAATGATACATTGTATGTGTCTCACAAATGTGAAAACATCTTAGGAAATGATGATACACATTTCTCTAATATAGAGATCCTTATATAATCATACTACTCTAAAAAGACCTTTCCCCTATTTTATATTTTTATGTATTTCATGTATATGTTTTTTTCTGTTGTGAAGAATCCAATTGGTAATAGCACACTTTATTGATTATTGGAAAATAATCTGTTCAATAGACAGTTATTTTTTAAAGCAGATAAAGGATTACCAAAGATAATTAAACTCATACACTTAAAATTCCCTCCTCAGAACAGGGAAGTGCAATCAATACATTTATTTATTCATTCTTTTTATAAAAGTCATAGTTTTGCTGTTTAGCACTGTGTTTTAGCATGCACCACTTGTTACTCTTATTGCTTTGACACTGTACCCCTGGGTTTGGGCATATTGGTTTTTACCTCACAAATGCACTGGTTCCCTGACTCGACAACTGCTATTTAGGGCTTGCAAGTTTCATGACTTGTCATCAAAGTGGAGAGAGTTTTCCTTTGACAGTACCTTTTCCCCTAAGGGACTGTCAGGATGCCAGCTATGTGTGAAGAACTCTCATATTCCATTCAGTCCCTGAATTAAACAGAGAACATCAGTACAGGAATGGGAGAGCTGGGGGATCGCAGGGTAGGTTAAAATCCAATGTGACCTGTCAGATATACATGACACAACACAAGTGGGAACTCTGAACATTGTTTTTGTAGATAGGAAATAGACTTATTTACCTGAGTGCAGAGGACAAAAGATGATGAAGCACTGATTGCCTTTACTCTTCATCTTATACCTTTGGTCCCAGGGCTGGGTAACCTTACAACACCACACCTCCCTGAGAATGTAAGTGACTGGCAATGGACAGATGTGATATTAATGCTTCCCTTTGTATCCTGGCCTTTTAGTTGCTTGTTCAGTGAGTGGAAAGCTAGGGAGTGGAGTTAGGTCCAACCAAGCATCCAAGCAAATAGCATGCTTACACTTTAGTTAAATCCCAGTAATGCTTATTTCTTCATCCAAAGAGGTTCCTTCTGGTGCATATCCCCCAAGAATATTACATTAGACATAAAGACTTAATTATTATGAGTTTATTTGGGTCTGAGAACTTATCATTAGAAGTATTAGTCTAATTCTTATTTTCTGACACACATTATTTTTCATAGTGAAGTACAGTAGGCATTGAAACAATTTTGTAGTCCTCAAATGCTTAATGAGAACAAGTTTTCATTTGCTTTCAAATTGTATTACTAGTCAAAAGTGCACAAGTTTAACTCTGGCCAAAAAATTATAACTCTTTTTATAAGTCATAAGAGATTATAACTTGTCTAATATGTGTTTGATACTAACATTGTGAATATCCATAGTAAAATTAAATCCAGCCATTATTTATGCTTTTGATGAACTTGCAACAGTAAGAGTATATAACTGTGCCTCTGGCATTCTCTTGAGCACTTACTCCTAATACACACCAATTTGTCTCCTTTTTTGATCTTATCACATTGCATTATAATCATTGGTTTACTAGCTTTTCTTCCTTTGGAAATTGTCCTACTTCTCAAAGGACAAGTATTTTATATTTTGTGAGTTTGTTATAACAAATCTTGGATTTAGAATCCAAATGTTATATTACTTGGAAAAATAAGGAGGCCCTGGGAGTTTGTAGAAACAGAATTAGCTTGCTGGAAACCTTTGGAAAACGTTTTAAGGGAGCTCTTTAGTTGGTAAAATAACATGACAACAAAAGAACAAATTACATAAGGAAAGTAAGAGTCGCTTTTGTCAACCATAGTGCATATAGTTTGCTTGCAATAAAATAATGGAGATATATATCCATTACACACACACACACACATATATACACCCTTTATATACATAATCTAAAGTGTTTAAATGTCATAATAATATTAATATTTTCTCTTTGCATATTTCAGCAGTGCCAGCATTGTTACGTTTCTTTGTAAGCATATAACAGTAATCGATAGGCTCCCTTTCTAAAAGTAGGATCCGGTATTTTTGGTTGCTGTAATTGTCACTTTCCATCTTTTCTTTATACATTTTAGTCTTGTGGCTGAGTATTTATTATCTGAAACAAATCCATTGCGTAGACTACAACATCATTTTTCATGTATTTTTCTCCACAGGAACATGATATGTTTTAGGTTCTGATTATCTGCTTTTAGATCTTGGAGATGGAAGTCAGTGATAAAATGTATGAGGAACTAAATAGTAAGTCCCAGACAGGACTTTAAAAATTATCCTTTACTCTTCTCTCAGCCACTATATCCCAATGAAGACACTGAGTACAGTTGATTATATAGAGCTCTACTGCTTTAGTTCAATTAACATTGTTTATAAGCCACTTATATCTCACCAGAATTGTTTTTTTTTAAATGAACATGGTAATTAACAGTAATCTACATCTTTCCATTCTACTTCTGTAAAGGTAACGTGAGGCATTTGTTTAAACAATCGTTCGGCTGAGTGGGGCTATAGAGCTAAGCCCCATGAAAAGTCTCTTGCCGTCAGCGTGGCCTTCCTCTAAACATCACCCTCCTGGTTCAAAGCTTTCAGTGTTTCCTCAGTACATATGTGAAAAATTCAAAGACAGAAATGACATACAAAAATCTTCATAATCTCTACTTGGGAATCTCACCATCCTATTCCTCATACTCAAACATCTGTGTCTTCAATATGCAAAATCATTTGTAATTCTTTTTATATATCATATCCCCTTGTTTTGCAAACATTGTTCCTCTCTTGACTGCCTAGAAATCTTTCAGTGTGGTTTGAATTAACCTAAATATTAACTTTTCTAAGAGGTCTTTGATTCTAGAGTTTCAGTGGAGTATTCTTCAGAAAATGCATTTGAACACCTCCTTTGAAAGGCCTTGTACTGGCTCCTTAACATACCTTTTCTGCCCTTGAGTATGCTATAGGCTAGTGACCCACTGCACTCCCTGATCTGTAATCCACCATATATTATATGTACCATGAATGTTATTAGTACCACAACATAAAGAAATGGTTGATTGACATGTCTGTCTGTCCCTTTAGAAGATAAATGTCATTGGTTTAATGATTATGTTTTATTCATCACTGGAGGCCCAAACTTTGGGATAGTCTTTAGTAAATATTTATGTGTAGATAAAAAGTAGTCCTGTTCTTTGTATAACTTATTTCTAGTATTTCAAAAATGGGTACTATTGTGACTTCCGGCCAAGATGGAGGCATAGGTAGACCCACTGTGCCTTCTCGCACAACCAAAAGAGGAAAAACAACAATTAAAAAAAACAAAAACAGCCAGATCTGACAGAAAACTGAACTGAGTGGAAGTCTGACAACCAAGGAGTTAAAAAAAGACATGTTCATCCAGACTGGTAAGTGGGGCGGAGCCGGGTGGAGAGCACCCAGCAAGACACGGTTTATGGAGCGGTACTGGCAACACTCCAGCTGCCTGGAGAGGCCTGTGGTGGGTGCGCCTGGCTAAAACGCAGCAGGTGCACTCAGCAAAACGGGGGCTGAGACTGGTAGACTGGGTGGTCCCTCATTCTCACGCAGATAAACCGGGAGGAAAAGCTGGGGAGCTGAACAGACCGTGTGGCCCACCAACGCAGGGAAATAAAGCCTCAAACCACTGATTGAAAACACCTGTGGGGGTTGAGGTGGCAGTGGAATGAACTCCTGGGAGACCCACAGGGACTTGGAACTGTGCAGGCCCGACCACTCACCCAGGAGCCAGCAAAGAAGTGCCCAACTTGCTTGTGGGTAGCTGGGGAAGTGCGGAGAACAGAGCAAGCACCATTATTCTCTCAGGCCCTGCCCCCACAGACAGCATCACAAGACGTGGGGTACCCCACCCTGGTGAACACCTAAGGCTCCGCCCCTTAAAGTAACAGGCGCACCGAGAAAAAAAATGGCCCAAATGAAAGAACACATCAAAGCCCCAGAAAAAATACAACTAAGTGATGAAGAGATAGCCAACCTATCAGACGCACAGTTCAAAGCACTGGTAATCAGGATTCTCACAGAATTCGACAAAAAATTTTCGCAATTACTTGAACAAATGAGAAGGGATGAGAAGGAAACTGGGACTCAAATCAACAGAGTGGACCAGCAGAAAGAAAAAAACATCCAACCAGAAAAGAATGAAGAAACAAGAATTCAAAAAACGGAGGAGGGGATCAGAAACCTCCAGGACATCTGTAAACGTCCCAACATATGGATCATAGGGCTGCCAGAAGGAGAAGAAGAAATCCAAGGAATTGAAAACTTATTTGAACACATAATGATGGAGACTTTCCTGAAGCTGGTGAAGGACATAGACTTTCGGGAAGTCCAGGAAGCTCAGAGAGTCCCAAAGAAGTTGGACCCAAAGAGGAACACACCAAGACACATCATAATTACATTACCCAAGATCAAAAATAAGGAAAGGATCCTAGAAGCAGCCAGAGAAAAGGAGACAGTTACCTACAAAGGAATCCCCATAAGACTGTCAGCTGATTTTTCAAAAGAGACCTTGCAGGCAAGAAGGGGCTGGAGAGAAGTATTCCAAGTCATGAAAGGCAAGGACCTACATCCAAGAATACTCTATCCAGCAAAGCTATGATTTAGAATGGAAGGGCAAGTAAAGTGCTTCTCAGATAAGGTCAAGTTCAAGGAGTTCATCATCACCCAGCCTTTATTATATGAAATGTTAAAGGGATTTATATAAGGCATGGAGGGATATCAACAGGGGAGTGGTAGGGGGAGAGAGGGGGAAAAGGTGCAGAGAATAAGTAGCATAGATGGTAGGTAGAAACAGACAGGGGGAGGTTAAGAATAGTATAGGAAATGTAGAAGCCAAAGGACTTATGTGTATGACCCATGGACAAAAAGTAAAGGACGGGGAATGGGGGGGGTGGGGGTGGAGGGGAAGAAAGGGGGGGAAATGGGACAACTGTAATAGCATAATCAATAAAATATATTAAAAAAATAAATGAACCATATGTTAAAAAAACGGGTACTAATGTTCATAAAGCAAAATATCATTCTGTTTGTTGCCATCATGATTGTACCCTTTTTAAATGCTAAAGCCATGACTTTTACTTCTTTTTAAACTCCTTAAATTCCCCTTGAGCTCCCCATTTAGTAGATTCTCCACATTATTACCAGACTAAAGGTAAAATCGTAAAGACACACATATAAGACAATAGATATTGTTCCTGGGGTGTAAATATTTTAACATTTTATTATTACATGAGGACTGACGTTGTTGCTTTGAGGGACATTTGCTGTCATTTAAAAAATGTATTTCATTTGGAAGCTATTTGGTTTTACTTAAATCTTAAAAAAAAGAAAAACCCAATATAATGTAATAAAGAGTCAAATTTCAAATATTAAAAATTAAACCACTCAAAGAAGCAGAGGAAGAAAAATATTATATTTTATCAAAGATTTAATTTACCTATAACCAGTGATTATTATTTTGATGCTCAAGGGGTCTTCACACTTCCAAGTATCTTTGAAGTGATTCTCCCTCCAGTGGCTACCACTGGCCATACAGGTAGGATGTTCTGATTTTGAATTGAGCCCTGTTTGGGTCCCAGTTGTCAGAGTACCTACCTCAAATTTTTCTAAGACTCAATCCAAGGTCTGAGTCTATTAGGGACTGGCCAGTACCTGGTCCTGTTTCTCCTTTTCAGCAAAGAGCAGCTATCTGAGTTGCAAGGTTAGGGCCTGTGATGGTCAATTTTCTGTGTCAACTTGACTGAGCTGAGGGAAGCCCAGAGAGGTGGTAAAACATTATTTCTGGGTATGTCTGTGAGAGTTTAGGGAAGAAATTAGCATTTGAGTGAGCAAACTGAGTAAAGATCACCTTCCCCCATGTGGACGGGCATCCTCTCATCTGCTGAGGGCCTAAATAGAACAAAAATGTAACATGAAATATTTAAAAATTTTAAGAGCTGGAGGAAGGGTGTGTTTTCTTTACTTGAGCTGAGACATCGACTTTCTGCCCTGGAGCCCGTATCGGTGGGAACAAGCATGGTGCTCCGGTCCACCTAGATGGGCTTTGGTGCCTGAGGCTGTTGAGATCAGGCTTGGTTCTTAGGTCCATGGGGTCTGGGCTGATGCCAAGGTCAAAGGGAGCAGGCCTGGAGCATAGATCCATGGAAGTATATCTGTATCCTGGGTGTGAACCAGGACAGGCAGGGATCTAACGTAGTGGGGGTCAGCCTGGCATGGGGGCAAGCTGGAGCCTGGGGCTGTAGGGGCTTGGCTGGTGCTGGGTTGGACTTAGAGTCAGGGTCCACAGGGGTCTGCCTGGATACTGGATCTGCAGGTGCCAGCCTGGGGCCACAGGGGTGGGCCTGGGGCCTGGGATCACCAGGGCTAGCATGGTGCTGTGGCAGGCCTGGAGCCTTGGACCTGGGAACCAGCATGACATCAGGGGTTACTGTGGTGGGCCTCATGCTGAGATTCACAGTGAAGTCAGGTGCTCAGCAAACTCTCATTTTTCTCTGTGCTGCATTGTTTAATTTGCATGTTTGACTTTAATCAACACTGGCTGTGTAATTAAAATATTAAGTATATAATTTAAAACAAGAGTATACTTTCACAATGATTGTTTTCACAAGTTAAGCACAGTGGCCATCTTTTGGTCCTTAATTTTATCTCATAATGTTTTTTGCTCTAGTTATCTCAAATGTAAGGAAGGGCATAGTTGCTAAAAGTAAGTGCCCCCCCTTATTTCTTGTAGCAACTGCCATCTAAGAGTCTTTCATTATCATACATTAAATTGTACTCAATTGAAAAATATTGTTAAAAGTATTTTTCCCTCATTTGCTTAATGGAAAAAAAGGAATTACTTAGTATTATTGTAAGTGAATTTCTTGCTATTCAGGTCATGTGCAACTATGTTTTAAATAGAAAAATATAATGCAATTTTATATATTCAAATATTTTACATTGCTCTCAATTTCAAAATTTAAACCCTCCTTTTTAGTACATATGTAGTGAATTAAGCACCTATTTTTTTTTTTAAGTTACCATTAAGCTTTCCATTTTAGAGTCTAGGACATTAGTTGTCATGGTGTTGCCTTGACTTGTTTAAAAATATAGTTCTCAGTAGCATTCTTCCACTTAAAGAGATAGCAAGTTTCTATCTGGTTGAATTAACAAAGGAACCTGTGAATGTTGATAACTAAAATCTTATAAAAATATGAATAATGTCACTGCTGCTTTTTCTTATATCATTAAAAGACAAATTTCCCCAAACTGTGAGTGTTCTTATGTGATATGTGTAACTGCCACACAATAAATAATTAAACACCATCCTCTTATATTTCACATGGTGTAATTCTAATCATAGAGAATTTGGCTGAGCCCTTAATTTGATTAATACAAGGTTAAATTTTAGCCTTTATATTATATGGCATAACACTAGACAGTTTCCCATTTGGTCTTGCTGAAGCATCTTCTCTCCTTGATGGGACAAATTACCATAAATTCTTTGCAGGTCTCTGCAAAAGATTTAGTTTTAATTGTCATTCTCTTTCATCCGTATTGGGCTTGTTACTCACTTTGACCAGTAGCATGTGGTAGAAGTGATGCTGTATGAATGAGTCCTCTGCCTAAGCCTCAAGAAACATTGCAGAATTTGCACTCACTATATCGGAAAGTTTCCACGATGAGAATAAGCACAGGCTAGCCTCGCAGGGGATGCGAGACCTTTGCAGCAGAGGCCTCAGCCATGTCTGCGTTCCCAGTTGAAGGTCCAGGCATGTAAGTGAGCCTAGGGAATTTTACATGGAGCAGATACAGAACATTGCTGCAGAATCCAGCTCAACTTGTCAACCCACAGAGTCATGAATAAGTGAATCTTTTTAAACCAGTAAGTTGTAGAACCGCTTTTCATACAGCAATAGACATTCAATACACTTGTTTTTCAGGACACCATAACTTGGTTTCCTTCATACTACTTTTGCTATTACTTGTTAGTCATCTTCGTTGATTTTTCCCTATTATTCTCTCTTTTTGATGTATCATCTTCTCTATCATTGTCTTTATAATCTTATTTTGTCAAATGCCCCGAAATACCATCAAGATGCTGCATGCGGAAAACTACTACTCTCTTTCACACATGCACATACAGATAATAAACCTTTCTAGGTTTATGTGACCAAACATTTATTTATTTCCACTTAGATATCTAACAACCATCTAAAATTCAAATGTTCAATACCAGACTCCTGGTTTTCCTCTCCAAGTCTGCTCTTCTATGAGTCCTGCTCTGCTAAGTAATTATTCTGATTCCTTAGGTCAACACCCCTAGTGTGTTTCCTGACTGCTCTCTTTCTCTCACGTCTACATCCAGTCCATCAGCAAACCTTATTGGCTCTATCACAAAATAACTACCTAGAATCTTGTCGTTTCTCATACCTCTGACCTACCACCCTGGTTCAAACCATCATCACCTCTCACTTACATTCTCTCTCTAAATGATTCCTCAGTTTACTTCCTTGTGACATAACTGCCTTTCTGCCATATCCTTCAGTCTATTCAAGACAATTTAGTGTCATTCTGTTAAAATCTAAGTCAGATTATGCCTCTGATCTCCTTAAAACCTTTCGCTAGCTTACAAAGCTCTATATCATCAATGCCCCCCGTAACTTTCTCACCGAGTCTGCTCTTACTCTCATTTTCCCTGGCTATCCTCCATCTTCAGCGTCCTTCCCTCTTCCCAGATTTGCCAAAAGCAAGTACAACTTGCTGTTTATCCTGATGAACACTTATTTTCTCTACTATAATGATGAATCACATGCTTGCTGTCTTCCATTCTTTGCTTAAATGTTACTGCCTCAATAGGGTTTCTCCTGACCACTTTCTCTGAAATTTCATTGCATTCCCCATTCAACACTCTATTATCTATCTTTTCTGCTTCATTTAATTTTCGTGCCATTTACTACTTCCTAATCTACTGAGATAGATAGATAGAATTTTTCTTGTTTCCTCAACTAGAACACAAGTTCCATTAGAACAGGAATTTTTGTCTCTTTCACTTACTGTTCTGTCCCTAGTGCTTGGAATAATGACTGGCATATCATAAATGCCTCCTATTTCTTGAGCAAATACTGTAGATTAATAAAAGTAGCTTGAACCATAAATATAGATCAACCTCTAAAGAGTAACCATAGTTCAAGGTGATTTTAAAGATTCTATGGTCATACTAATGATTTATTAAATCATTAAATCATTCATCACTGAGAGTGCTGATGAACTCATTGTCTACTTATTATTAAGATACAATGATTGAAACATGATTTTTAATATCATGTGATGTTTATATTTTACCTTCTGATTTTACCTTATTATTTTTACTTAATATGTTCTATTAACTTAGTCTCTGTATCAAATTTCCTGTCCCATATCAAAGATATCATCCACCTGGGTCAAAGCCTTATGGTCAGGCACTCCAGAACGAGTGAAGAGTGTGCCATCTTTTGACATTGCAAGTTGCAGCTTCAGCCTCAAATACAAATATGAGTTACTTGGATGTTTGTTGTTATAGATTCTGTTTCCTCTTGCATTGTTAAAAACAAAATCACAAGCAGACCCATCGTTAAAATTCTAGTGTCAAGAGAAACCAGGTCATCAGTATGAGCAATTCGTTGATTGTTTCTAACTCTGTTTTCTCATATGTAAAGTAGAAAAAAAAAGTATACATTTTATAAGCTTACCGTGAGACTTAAATAAGAAAATAGATATTAATGGTACAAAATATTCATTATACAGAAATTCTTTTGTTGGTTTTATAACCTGTAAAGTGGGAAATAAAAATATTTTTGTTGTAATAATTACCCAGTAGACTGGAAAAACCTCTTGCAGCTTCCTCCGCTCTCCTGAGTAATGTGTCTCTACCTCCAAATGGTTTACCCATTCAAGTTCTGAAAGAGTTTAGTATCCATAGAGTAAATATTTTATGCAAATATTTACAGTGGGATTCACAGTAAATTATGTCATTATGCAGCTAAAATCCAGTCTATTTGGTAGCAGAGTCAAGAGATGTATTTGAGAACATGAGAACATTCATGATTTATAATTAGATAGCTTATATCATGCAACAACCTAGGGAAAAACCTTGGTACCATAGCTATAAATGATCTGTTAAGTGGATTGTTGCCAGTTTGAAGCCATTATAATTGCTGCTTCTAGGGACAGCCACTCACTTACAAGTCTTTGTGAGGACATGTTTTCATTGCTCTTGATAGAAGTATTAAGAGGGGAATGGCTGGTTCCTACGACAGGTTTATGCCTAAATTTTAAGAAACTGCAAAACTGTTTTGCAAAGTGACCATACTGTTTATGTTTTCACTAGAAATGTAAGAGGATTTCAGTTCTCTTTAATGTCTTTACTTGATGTAGGTCTATTTAGATTTTCTGTTTTCTTTTTTTGACACTTCTAGTACTTGCTTTTTCTAGGAATTTGTTCATTTTACCTAAGTTGTCAACTTCTTGGCACACATTTTTACAATAATGCTCTCTTAGGACTTTTTAATGTATGGAGTTTCTGTAGTAATGCCCTCTTTTATTGTTCATTCTTGATTTTTGTAATTGTTATTTTGTTTTCTAGTCACTGTAACTGAAGATTTATTGATTTTGATGATATTGTCAGAAAACAACTTTTGGTTTCATAAATATTTTTGTTTTCTATGTCATTGATTTCTGCTCTGATCTTTATTATTTCTTTTCCTTTATTCTTTGACCATATTTATAATAGCTGCTTTAAAACTTTTGTCTACTGTACCCAATTCCCAAGCCCATTCTGAGTCAGGTTAAATGACAGTTTTATTCTTAGCACCTGTAAGATTTTTCTGCTTTTGTATATCTGTTATTTTTGTCGTTGTTGAAATCTAGACAGTTAAATAATATTTTAGCTACTCTAGATTATGTTTTATTCTTCCCTCTCAATATACAGCCATTGGTATCTCTGATCAATTTTTTATTCTTAATTTCTTTATTCATTCTGAAACCTTCATTAGAACTTTGTATAGGTTAGTTACCAGCTACTTCTGTGGGCAGAGGTTGTTTTCAAACACCTTAAGACTGCAAGGCTTCTGTCCTCTGCTGAACTGCATGGGCTGGGGGATGCATGTGATGCTGTGGCCTGTATTGAAGTTTCCTTTGATCTTTGCTATTTACCAGACGCCCTTGGCTCTCTTCTGTGGAAGTACAATTTGACTGTCTTGATGGAACATAGACAGAGATTATTTCAGCCTTTCCAGGGCTTCCTCATTTTCCAAAACGCCCAGTTAATTTTCTGGCTAGTCAATTACTTGTCTTAAATAAAGATATTCCAGAGTGTTCCGAACAAAATCTGCCACTTTTATTGAGCATAGCCATGGGTTTTCATATCTCTGGTTTGAGACTGAATTATCCATTTCTGACACCAAAGTTGCTTTTTTTTTTTCCTCATTTTTCTTTTACCAGGCTGCAGTCTGGTAAAGCTGCCACTTACAACTTGCAGGTTTAAGGTGGGGTGATGGGCACAGCCTCCAGCCAAAAGGCTGCATTTCCAACTTTTCTCGGGTTTTCAAAGATAAATACTTCTCAATATGTTTTCTAATTTTGGTTGATTTCCAGCATCCTGAAATACTAGTTTTTGACACACTTTGCCTAACGTTATACTTGTTTTATGCAAATTAACCAACTTGGCAACCTCCTCAGGTACTCTTATCAGATGTGCCTCTTATGATTTCATTGTGAGAAAACTCAAATATGCTCCATTATCAAGAATAATCTCTCAATTCTGTGCTAGAAGTTTTGAGATTTATATGGTAAACACAGATATAGGTTATATCCAAGATTTTCAGGTGTTTGAACTTCCACGATAATTGGGTCGTATTAAATTTTTAAAGAATAGCTTATTGTCTGCTATGTATAACTCAACTGAGGAAGTTAAGAGCAGGAATTATGAAAGAAAAATCAATTTTCCTGCTGATTTAGATTTGGCATATATCTGTGAAACTCATATCTTCAGTTTTGAAACTACTAATGGAAAATAGTGTTCCAAAATTGTAAGCATTAGAGTAAAGATGTTCTTATCTGAAGAGCAAGTAAATTATACAGATTGCCAAATTTCTACTGAATTACTTTTTTTTCTAGTTGACTATGCTTCTGGCTCTTTGCTCCATCTGCAAAATATGGGGTAGAAAAAGCAAAGATTAAATTCTGATTGGTCAGAACCAAAACAGAATTTCAAAAGTGAGTCTGCTAAACTCACGTTTTTTCAACCATTCTCTCTTCCCCTGATAACTTTCTCTTAGTGCCATCAACAGAGGGAAACCTATGGGCCAAATCCCAGATCATCCCTCCAGCTTTCCCACTGCTGTTTAGTCACAATTCAGCTTCTGTCCCTTGAACAGACATTGAACAGACCACAGACTAGAAGTCTAGTGAAATGGGTAAAGCAGCTGCCAGAACTGGCAATGCCTCTTCTTAACCCGAGCTGATTCTTTTCAGATGTTTGCCACAGGACAGCATTGTGAAGTCATCTTTCAGGTGTCATCTTAAGTAATTTATAAAGTAATACTCCTGGGACTGTAATAAAGTAATTAAACTCAGGGAAAAGTCAGTGAGCAGAAAAGTATGTTTTTCTTCCATCTAAGATTGTCAGGGTGTGCTTTTCTACAGAGTAAGAAACCATGACCTTTTAATGTTGGCATTTCCCATCGATGCCTCTTAATGTGTTAATGACCGATTTGAAAACAATCTTCATTTTTTAATTTGTTTTGTTTTTCTCATAAGGAGAAACCATGCTTCACTTTCCACAAATGAGAAAGCCCTGTTTCCCCACTCTCTTCAATAACTGCCTGTAATGGTGTTGGCTGTTTGAAATTCCTGTAATGTTCATACCTCCTTTACTCTTTTTTTTTTAAATTATTTTATTATTGTTCAATTACAGTTGTCCGCATTTACCCTCCCCCTACCCCACCTCAGGCAAACCCACCTCCCTCCCTTGCTTCCCCCCTCCCCCTTGGTTTTGTCCATGTGTCCTTTATAGCAGTTCCTGAATACCCTTGTCCCCCTTCTCCCCTTCCCCTTCCCCTCTGGTTACTGCCAGAATGTTCTAAACTTCAATGTCTCTGGTTCTATTTTGTTTCTCTGGTTGTATTTTGCTTGCTTACCTCAGAAG